>OU426985.1:445000-542500 GCA_911387785.2 Aelia acuminata
ATTATATAAATGTTACACTCATAGCTATTATATTTGGATTTTTCAAGAGTTTTTAATGCCTGTTTGGTTTTAATTTTCAACTGTTTACAATTTTCATCGAACCACACTTTGTTATGATTTGTGATTCTCAAATATTTATTGGTCTTATTAACATTAATATTCATCTTTGAGACATTATAATAGCCAGAAGTCATATTTAGCCGGTTGAGCAGGAGCACGAAGGAAATGATGTTGAGCGTGCCATAGTAGGGCTATACGTGACCTTGAGGGTTGGATATTAGATGTGGCAACAGCGCGACACATGTTACCGGGCGTAGGTGTGCGCGGTGCCCGGGGTGTGGCTGCAGGTGTGTGATTTAATTAGTTTACTACAGGTTCAGGTTCTCACATGTGTGAGTTGCAGGTCGTTCATGAGCATGTTAATGGAATCCTGCTGATCCATTAGCTAAGTAATTACATGTAAGTTAGAAAAGGAGAATGAAGGTAAAAAAGAAAAAATATTTAATTCGGTCTAAATCTAGCGGGGTGTGGCTGCAGTTTTGTGACGTCTGATTTGTATGACATCATGTTCTCTGGGTTCATTCATGATTTTAAAGGTGCGTGTCATGATCTCATTTTATGATTTTAAGGTGTGTCAAGCCTCATTAGAGTGGAATCTTCGTTCATTCAATTAGTTCAGATGGTGAAGCGAAAAGGTTGGAGCCTAAGGCATAAGGAAGATCGCCTGTCTACATTTGTTGGATGGGTGTCGCCAGTGAATGCCGTTAAGATTGCATCAGCAGGATTTTATTATTTGAAAAAATCAGATCGGACAAGGTGTCCTTTTAGTAGAGTAATATTACAGGAATGGTTGGAACATGACGATCCTCTTGTAGATCACAAGAAATGGTCTAAATATTGTCCCTTTGTTGAGTACATGGAACAACGAGAGAAGCTACCATTAATAATAGATGAAGTTGATGATAAAAAAGAAGAGGAAAACAGCTGTGGGTGTTGCTGATATGCACAAGAGGTTTAAACGGTTTATTTAACAACTTTACCATTTAAAAACCCAAATCGACTTATATGAAATAAAAAAAAAAAACGAAATAAATCAACTAGTAGAAAACGTAAAAAAAACTTCATGTTTCCCCTATCTCTGTTGAACCTTTTAGTCTCAACGTTGAAGCCTTAGAAGATGGTTGGACAACGACGATTGGAATTAGTGACTGATCACCCCATCACCAGTACTAAACTAGTACGAGTCGGTCTTTGTGATTTTTTACCCACTGTCGCGGTCATCGACAAGAAAACGGTAGTATATATGGCTACAGAAGAATGGAAATTCGTTGCTAACCGAGTTCCAAGAATGTTGTCTCTTTTGCAAAGCAGGCCAAGAAAGTGGAGGTTTAAGGCGGAATAAGGTGTAAAAATATATTTTGCTCATTTTCCAAGAAGGAGAGGAATAGGATTATGAAAATAGAACAGGTTTTACTCTGTTTCGCCATGCTTAACCAGAGTCCATCGTCCCTTAAGCTGAGCACACCTTCGACATGTTTTAGCAGAAATAAAAGGGCAAAGCTTTGTATAGACGTTAAGAACTTCAACAACTCATTGGAATTGATAACCAAAATGGCTGAACTATATAAGAAGGTCAACTGACTGAACCTGTGGAACCTAGTTCAATGGACTTTAATATTAATACTGATACTCTTTTTTATAATTTAAATGAACTCAAGAAATATGTAATATTAATCATATGGGTTGTAATTTATGCAATAAATAATATTTCTGTATATACTTTTTTATTTCTTGAACCCTTCCCGAAGTAAAACAATAAGAATAAAGGTAAAGAAATAAAAAAAAAATTGGTTTTTTACATGGTTTATTTGAAAAAAACATGGGATAAATTACAGATATAATAGTACAATTAATAATTTATATATTCATTGAGGTAAGAAAGCTTCTGGATAAATTCCTCGTCCTTTAGCCACTCCTCTGGTAAATCGTCAAAGATGTATAGTCGAAAAGGTACAAAAGTAATGATCGAGGTAAAGCTCTCAATTCTTCTGTAGTTAAAGTTTCGATTCCTTCCTATCCCAAACGACGTATTGCTGACTCCATTTTATCCATCATACTGATACAGGTACTTCTTAGGAGGTATTTATAAATACTCCTCCTCCTCTTGGAACCACAAACACTGTGGACTATTTTTTTTATGGTATCTGAGAAGGTTGACTAATGATGTTGTTCAGGGAACGCATATGTTGTTTTAAATTATTTTAGTTTATTTTTTTTGGTTAATTCATTATTTTTAAATAAATTTTAAATTTAATTAATTATTATTGTTATTGTATTAATTACACTGGTCAACAACAATTTTGCCACAAAGGTTTTCTTGGCAAAAAGTAATTAGTATTGACCTACCATTGAAGTACATAAGCAACATTCTTAGATGTTATAGCTAGTTTTCAAGATTTTTCCTTATTTTATATTTACCCTTCTTCCGTTAAGATTTGTTTACTTGAATAAAAGTAATCCTATTCTTATCTTATTGTTTGCATTTTTCTCACCCTACTTGGAATTAAAAAGGACAAAATGTGATTACCTAGGCAATAATAAGCTGTATTCCGGGTATAACAAGGTTTAAGATAAATCGACAACATTAACAGACAGTAGGTGTATGGAGTTATATTAGATAAAACATCTGATAATGTAAGGATTCTGTTGTAATAAAACAGCTGTTAATGTAGGGATTATATATAGTTAGTCTGATGTTTCTAGTTATGTAAAGTGTTATGTTCTGAGTGGAAGCTCATCAATAAGTGTATATGTTAAAACTAAAGGTAGTGTTCATTAGTTATACGGAACCAGACAGAACCACACAGTAGTAGTAAAAGGATCACGCTGAACTGTAAGTCGGTTTTGTATTCTATTGACAGTCTTGAAATGCCTCGTAAGGAGTGTTTAAATGGCCCAGATGCTTTTTGTTATGTGTGTGGTGAGCTGACATTCGTGCCACAATGAAGAAACATTACCCCTAAATTAAAAGAAATATTTTTTATATTTTGGTTTAAAAATGAGTCATCAAGATAAACCTTGGGCTCCTCATGTATTTTGTTTAAAATGCGTGACGAACCTAATGAAATGGTTTTCTGGAGATAGACCTTCAATGCCATTTGCTATTCCAATGATTTGGAGAGAACAGTCAAACCACTTGAACGATTGCTATTTTTGTCAGTTTCCAAATGTGTTTAAAAAAGGGTTTAATAAAAATAAGAAATACTCTGTTGTATATCCTAATGTGTCATCAGTAGATCGCCCTGTTCATCATAGTAGCGATTTGCCAGTGCCAATACCACCGAAATATTTGCAACACATTACTGGAAATGAAGATTCTGACCCAGGTGAAGCTTGCGCCTTAGAAATATGCGATCCTAAAAGTGAAGATTTTGAAGCATCTAGTGGATCTAGTTCCCCTCACAAAATCTGCCAGGATGAACTTAATGATTTAGTTAGGGATTTGGACTTAAGAAAATCAAAGGCTGAATTACTTGCATCTCGATTAAGCCAATGGAAATGGTTGGTGCCTGATGCAAAAATATCTGTTTATCGAAATAGACAAAAAGGCATAGAAGCATTTTTCGCAATGAAAGACAACTTAGTTTATTGTTCCGACATTGAGGAGCTTATGAATTTTATTAATATAAAACATAGTCCAGACCACTGGAGGCTATTTATTGGCGCTTCAAAATCAAGTTTAAAAGCTGTATTATTACACAATGGTAATATTTTACAGTCCATTCCTGTAGCCCATTCTGTACATATGAAAAGACTTACGAGAATATGAAGACAATATTAGAAAGCTTTAACTACGAAAAATATAAGTGGAATATATGTGGCTATTCTCTTAGGATTACAACTTGGGTTCACCAAATTTTGTTGCTTCCAATGCGAATGGGATAGCCGTGCTAGGGATTTACATTACAAAAAAAGAGACTGGCCAGTTAGATGAAATTTCATACCAGGAACGAAAAATGTAAAGTATATTCCTTTGATAAATCCTGAGAAAGTGATCCTTCCGTCTTTGCATATAAAATTAGGATTGATGAAAAATTTCGTCAAAGTGCTGAATCAAAACGATCTAGGTTTTTTACATCTCCGTCAACAATTTCTCCAGTTAAGTGATGCAAAGGTCAAAGAAGGAATATTTGTGGGCCCACAAATCCGTAAAATGTTTAATGACATACTTTTCAGTGAATTTATTTATATTGGTTCATATGCTTCGAAGTCGGTTTGATTTTTTTATAAAATGATTTTTTTGCTACGTTCCTGGTCTCCCGCTTTTCTAAGGCGGGTGGGGGTTACCAGAAACGGCTTATATCAAGTTATATGAAATTAATATATTTAATATGTACTAATGTCTATTGGATACTTTTCCAACGGTGACGTGTTTACCAATTTTATTTTATTCTATAAACCTGTGGCAAAGGGTGAGTGATAATAAATAAACAAATCTAAATTGAACTATATCTTTAATTTTATTGACCAATAATGTTATTCATTTATACTCCCTTTAGTATATCATATAAAGATACATTACTGACACAAATTAGTTAATGGATACTGACAGGCAATTTAACATTATTTAATACTGACCACACAATATTACAACTACTACTTTATATGTATTAACCTTATTTGGTGGGCACTCTCTGGTGTTGTCTCTGGCCTATCTGCTGGATCAGTCCCTGGCATCTCTGAGGCTCTCTCAGACTTAGCACAGCATCCCATCTAGGTTATCTGGCTATCTGGTCTCTTATCTGCCGCTCCTATCTATCTGGTCCTCTGCCCTTCTCGTTCCATTCTCGCCCTCTTGGCTCACTCCCCGACCTCCGTCCACCTCCGAACTCTCTCTCCTACTAACTCCCTACTCCACTAGACTGCCGAACTTTTTTTTTTTTTTTCTGATCCCTCTAAAGCTGAAAAACAGTATTAAAATGTGAAATTCGAACCATTAATGCTAATGGAACGATACTGTTTTACCTCATTACCTTATACTACCTGTGGTATTTGAAGGTGCGTTGAGATGTTGAGTTAAGTTATTTTCGCTGTGGTGCAGCTCATCATGATGTGATAGGCGTTGAGGGGCCTCCGCGTGTTATTGTATAAAAACATAAAATAATAAAAAATTACAGGGAGGGGGGAGGATAATAGGATAGGGGTCAGGGTTGGATACTCCCGAACTTCCCTCTCTCGACTCCGTATAACTTCCCCAGCTCTCTTCAGACTTCCTCTGATAGGCTGGCTGCAGACTTCTCCTGATTGGTTGGTTCCAGACTTCTTCTGATTAGCTGGCTGCCTAAAATTTCTCTTCCTTTCCATATTCAATGTGTTTTCCAGCGGCCTCTTTGCCGGGGCAAAACCAGGGTTTATGGCCACAAATTTATCTAACAATCTTCTTAGGTATTTCCCTGGATGCCTGTCGGCAGCATTGTCGGTCCTAAGCTTAGCTTATTTTGAATCTCTAACAGAATGTTTATGGCCCCAATAACTTACAAGGCGGTATTCCAAGACCTAGCCGCCTTCAGGTAAAGCTGAACACGGGTTGACCATATACAGTACACTACATACTTTGATATTAAATTATTAATTCGATTTCCTTTTCCTATCTCGGCAGCATCCACAATACATAGCATTTTATATTTTTCCAGTCTTTCTATGGTGAATCAAACCAAAAATGCTATTACTCAAAGTCACACATTCATTTACTTATTTTTGTTTGTATTTGCTCTTTAAGAACGCTAATTTTTTTTTTATTATTAAATAAAAGTTTTAACTTGTGATAATTCAACAACGCAAGCATAATACATCAAGTCGTCTGATTTTATAATTCTCTATGTAGTTGTTGAAAACTTCACATTGTTACTATGAAACAAATAATTTCCATTAACTGAACAGAACATCTTTAATTAGAATCACCGTCTGTCATTAAAGGCGTGCTGCGCAAGCATATGCTGAAGGTGTTTTATGAGATTACGGAGTATTTTTCTTTTTTTCTCTTGTATATGAATATTTGATTTTTTTCATATTTCATATTGAACCATTTCTTATTTTAAGGCGAAACGAAAGAAAAATAATGTTTCCATATAAACAAAACCAAAGGTAATTTATAGGAAAATAAAAAAGGCCCTTTCCCCATTTAAGCCCCCTCAGTTAATATAGATATTAAAGAAAACTTATTCTCATTAAACATGGCGAGTTTAATCAAAATCATTAAAGCTATTTTTGAGAAAATTGAAACAAAACGTAAAAATGGGAAAAAAAGTTATGAAATAAATACCAATTTTGATGAAATTTTTGCTGTCTAGCAAGGATAGCAAGCGAAATTTCGAACCTGTCCGCACGGTTCTTGATTGTGGTAGCCAATATTCATTCATATCAGCCAGAGTGTGCTAGCCGTCTCCAACTAAAGGTCAAACCATCCAACCTACCCATATCGGGAATTGGAGAAACATCTCTAACTGGAAATCGGGGCATTGCTTCTTGTCTCATGCGCCCTATCTTTGGAACTCAACAGCTAAAGACCAATGCCGTAGTTGTTGAGTGCATTACTAATGCGCTTCCTCATGTTGAACTACCTAGACAACTAGTTGAGACCTACAAGCACTTTAAATTAGCAGATCCTACATTTTACTAGCCTGGACCCATCGAGTTTCTTTTGGGAGCTGATTTTTATTTTGAGATAATAAGGGATAAGCCAATTACCATTCAACCAACTTATCCCCACTGTATTTGGACATGTTATTGCTGGATCTTTTCGAAACCATACACTTTCAAGTTCAATAGAACAATCCTTGTTCGTAACTGGTTCAGATAAGGTCAAAATTCTGTCAGATTGAGGAAGTCCAACCTTAAACTATCCAGTCACTTTTAGATATTCATTGCGAACAACATTTCATGGAGACTCATTCGCGAACGCCAGAAGGTAAATATATTGTTAGTCTACCATTTAAATATTAATTTCCCGGCGATATGAGCGAATCCAAATACCAAGCCTTGAAGAGGTTCTTTAATTTGGAATCTAAGTTAAATATTAGCCTTAAATTAGCCTCAGATACGAACGGGGGTAAAGTGTTAATTAATTAATAAATATAATGGATGGGATTTAAAAATATAAAAAGACCGCGCGAGTTTTAAGGTTTTTAAACAATTGGATTCATGAGTGTAACATTAATTGTGTATTATTTTAATTAATCTAATCTTAGTTCGTGGATGACCACCATTTTAAATTATTTTTAAATAATTTATTTTTTGAAGAGAAAAGATTTGGCTCCGCCGGGAGTCAAACCCGGGTCTCCTGCGTTACTTGCGAGGATGCTAACCGCTACACCACAGAGCTCGGCTCAAGGCAGAGCAAATCAGTGAAGAGGAAGGATTTGCTCTGCCTTGAGCCGAGCTCTGTGGTGTAGCGGTTAGCATCCTCGCAAGTAACGCAGGAGACCCGGGTTTGACTCCCGGCGGAGCCAAATCTTTTCTCTTCAAAAAATAAATTATTTAAAAATAATTGTGTATTATGTATAAAAAAAAAAATTGAGGAATATGTTTAAATTAAGTAATTATTAATTGTTAATAATAAAAAATATGGATGACCAAAATTAATAATAGAAGTTGATAGTATTAATAATTTTGATATTAGTTATAAGGTTTATATAGTACAATTTTGCATTTAACGACGAATTAAATATTTTAATAAAATATTAGAGGGGCCTAAAATATAATTTATTTTATAATGTGTGTGTATATTAGCGTCGAGTAATGGGTTTTGGCTAATAATAATTGTTTCTTCCATTTCGAATGACAGGACTGAGAACCGCCAATCCAAAGACAACCTCCCACCACATATAAGGCATCTCATTGAATTGAAACGTAAAGCACACAAAATTTGGCAAATGACACGTTATCCAACGGACAAACAATAATTTTTAAATTGACAAGGAAATTACATGAAGAAACAAAACGAAGATGACTAAACGCATACTAGGACACCATTAAGTCTCGCATCCTATTCGTCAGCCTGACGGTTCTTGGGCAAAATCTGATAGCCAAAAAGCAGAAATATTTGCTTGCCATTTGGAGGACACTTTTCGGCCACACTCTGATGTAAGCGACCGACTTACAAACGAACTTGTTTTACACCAACTCAGTACCCCCTTACAAATGTCACTACCACCGAATGCTATCCATCCATATGAAGTACACAATTTTATCAAAAATTTGCCAAATAACAAAGCCCCCCCCCCCCGGTTATGACTTAATTTCAAATTTTATCCTGAAAAACTTACCTTGGAAAGCAATCCTTTTCGTCACTAATATCTTCAGCTCTATTTTAAAGATAACATACTTCCTTGCTGTTTGGAAATATTCTTAAGTTGTAATGATATTAAAATCTAATAAACCTCGAGAATGCCTAAATTCCTATCGTCCTATTAGTCTCCTTCCTTCCTTCTCCAAATTATTTGAAAAATTCTTCTTCATCGTCTAAATTCCATTGAAATAACTTGCGCTATTCCAAATCATCAGTTCGGCTTTAGAAAAAATCATTCCACCATACAGCAATGTCATCGTTTGGTGGACTACATTTCCAACGCGTTAGAATCGAAAAATTATTGTCCAGGTGTTTTTCTAGATGTTAGTCAAGACTTTGATAAGGTATGGCACGAAGGATTGCTCTCCAAGCTCAAAATTTTGCTCCCTCCTACCTAATACCTAATATTACTTTCTTAACTTACATACAGACATTTTACTGTAAAAGTACGCGACCTATAATCAAGCATAAAACGTATTAGAGCAGGAGTTCCTCCGGGCAGCGTACTTGGTCCCTTCCTTTTCAATATGTATACTGCAGACTTACCCGAACACGAAAACACTTTACTAGCTACATTTGCAGACGACACAGCACTCCTCACATTCCAAAAAAACCCATACGATGCCTGTTGGACTCTCCAAAATCATTTAGACGATATTTCTGCATGGGAAAAAATATGGAGAGTAAAAATGAATGAGTTAAAAAGCGTATTTATGGTTTTTTACTCTTAATCAGGTGTATTTCAATGATGTACCCATTCCTACTTCCCAGGAAGTACGATACTTGGGACTTCACCTGGACAAAAGACTGCCCTGGAAACCCAAATCACACTAATCAGAGGGACCTTAACATCCAAACAGTAATCGATACAGCCACACTATACTACAATAACTTCCATCAAAGACTTACTCTCAACATGAACCCACTAGCAGAAACACTTAAATCCACCACAAATCCACACAATCCACCCCGACGATTGTTGAGGCGGTGGCCTAGGGACTTATTGGTATAACTAACGCCAATGTATCTATTAACCAAACGTGTAGATAGCAGATTTGCTCATTGCAAAAAAAAAAAAGTTTTGCAGATAGCAAATTTAAAATATGTGACATAAATAAATAAATAAAAAAAATAAAATATAAACAACAAAAAGAATTTCATCTTTATTTACATAAATTATAGCTGTTTATTCCGCTTTCACCCGGGGAATGTCATTTTTCTAATGAAACGGTCAATTTCGTAAAAAACGATTGGAAAGTGAGATCATTACGAATTTTATAACAATAAAGAATGTCAGCTGAAGATCGGCTGAAGTTATGTAATTTTAATATGGACAGGTGTTCGCACCTGGTATCAAAGAACCACTGAGCAAAATTTGGAGAAGTTAGGATAAACGGTATGGATTTCTATAAAGAACAAACAAACAGTATTTCATCTTTATTTATATAGATAATAAAATGAATGGCTCATGATATACTTATATTTTGTCCTCCTATTGTAATAATCGGTTTCCCAGAAAGAAATTGTTTTCATATGATTTTGAATATTATGGCTAATAATAATAGTGAACTGAGTGCTTATATTTTGATTGAATTAATTGATGGGTAATAATATTGATTAAGAATTGTCTTTGCATATTTTAATGATAATCTTATGGCGAAAAAAATATCGAATATTGAGGGCCCATCCTTTGAATCCTACTATCCTATCCTTAGGCAGCATATTGTTTAAAGTAAAATTAAAATGTATTCTAAAAAGCTCAGCTGCAGATATTAATTGTTATCTATTAAGAAGTTTTGACCTCGAACTTGGCCAGGGAGAGAGGGCTATACTGGAGACTTTAATTATTGCTCTAATATCACTCTTATTTGATGGAAATTATTGGAAAAATTGAATGATGCACGGAGATAAGTTTGGAATTAATTTTTTTAATTAGAAATAATAATTGTGATATGGCCTTTGTAAAATTTAATTGAATAATTTACATGTTGTAATGAGTATATCTAAAGTGGTTTGAACTTATTGATTTTCAGTATATGAAATGTACTATTATTAATTTTTTTTTAGAAAGTGAAAAAATCATTCAAGATGTGATTTTTTGACTTGAACTTTTATGACTTTAAAATTAATATTGATTTGTGAATTCTAGATTTGAATGGAAATTCTGAATTTGTAATTTTATTTAAGAAGATCATAGCCCAGTCAATTGGTGCTCAAAAGTGCTTGTTTAAAAAACAAAATAGGGAAGAAGGTTTCTCGACGGTTTCTTATGTTTTTCGGTATGCTAAATCCGAATCTGAAGTTTTCCAAGAAAAAAAATGACGGCTTCACAGTGAAAAAATCTGGTGCGTGCGCGCAACACACAACTTTCACTTACCAAGTTACTTAGATTAGAAATTATGCGTTTTGTTAATTGCCACTTCTCAAATGAACAGAACAGCTTTAATTATAACGCATTGGTTTGTCATTAAAGGCGTACGGCGCATGCGTGAGCTCAAGGTGTTTTATGATTTGACGGAATATTTTTCTTTTTTCTCCTGTATATGTTTACTTGATTATCTTCATATATCATATTTAGCCATTTCTTATTTTTAGGCGTGATGAGAGACAGTTAATTTCTCAATATAAACTAAAACAAAGGTACTTTATAGAAAAACAAAAAAGGCCCCTTCCCCATTTAAGCCCCCTCAGAACATTTTAATAATGATAAAGCTTATCTGATATTAAATAACAACTAATTTTCATTAAACATAACGAATTTGATAAAAATCGTTAAAGCCCTTTTTGAGATAATCGATCAAAAAGGTAAAAATTGGACAAAATTTATTAAGTAAAGTCCCCCCTCCGGTTAATCAATTTTGATGAAATTTTAACAGTCATATCTCGGGCATGTACATACATCAAATACCCAGTTTGATCAAAATCGTTAAAGCCGATTTAGAGTAAATTAAAAAAAACACGTGAAAATGTTACAAAATTTATTAAGTAAAGTCCCCCCTCCGGTTAATCAATTTTGATGAAATTTTTACAGTCATATCTCGGGCACATAAGTACATAAAATACTCAGTTTAATCAAAATCGTTAGAGCCGTTTTTGAGAAAATCGAAAAAAACCTAAAAAGTTATTAAGTAAAGTACCCCCTCCCTTTAAGTAATTTTGATGAAATTTATGCTGTCACATCGCGGGCATATACCTACACTAAATACCTAATTTCATGATCGCACGGTTTATAGTTTTTGAGCTAGTCTGTTCACACACAGACACACAGACACACACACACACACACACACACACAGACCATTTCGCGGGACTTGGTCATTTCGACTCAGGGGACCCCAAAACGTGTATTTCCGTTGAAAACCGGAAGTCGAAAATTTTCACGATCGCAATACTTCCACTTACTATATATTTCATATATAGGTAAGTGAAAGTAAAAAGCAAAGAAACCTAAAAATTTCGGACTTTATTCACAAAATCGCTTATAAGCTGAAAAATATGCATCTTAGTAAATTTCTTATTATTTACAAAATTAAAGTAGACAAAATTTCCTTTAAAATGCACTTGTCGCGTTTAATTTTTGAGTGCAGGGCACCGCCGCTAGAGCGCGCTGCAGAAGAGCAACTTTTTGGGACTTAAGCAAAAACGAGAGAATCTCAGCCCTAACTAGCCCCAGATGCTTTCTTATCGTGTTTCCTCCATCAATACGTGTTTTATTAATGCTCTATGGTGGTTACAAGATTACGAAGGCTTTGGAAAACATTGCCTACGCAGTGGTAGGAATTCAAAAAGGACCGATCAAGCCGTTTTATTTTTTATTTCAAAAATTAAATGAAATGAATATAATGAAAAGGAATGTGATAGCAATTAACTATTAATACATTTTTATTGTGAATTTTTTATTATTTATTTCAAAAATTTATAAAATAAAAAGCAATGCAATAGCAATTAACTATTAATACATTACAATTACTTTTTATTCTTTATTTCCTCCTTTTTGGCCTCGATGGAGCAGCCTCCGGTTGCCGAGCAGAAGGCCCCGGTTGATTGCTATTGGTCGATAACTCCACTGGAAAAGGAATTGTACATATTATTGTACAAAATACTATCAGGTGTCCAATTGGAAAACTGTTCAAAACCCAGTGAAATAGGGTGTATTAAAAACATGCTGTTTACCTTCTGCTTAAGTCTCCGCTAACGTCGTTGGTGATTCGACCGGGATGGAATCATCAGGATTCTCGGACTCCTCTAAAATATAAATCGTACGAATACATTAGAGGATGAAGTAAGCAAATCCGGTTGGAATAAGGTGGCATACAAACATAATATTTACCTCGTGCTGATTTATCCAGGATTGTTGTCGGTAACTCAACCGGAGGAGGATCATCAGGGTCACCTTCATTGTCGATGTCGCTTGAGTTGTCAACGTTCAGACAGTTTCTCTCGCAGATGGTACAAAGCCAAGAGCAATAAAGACCCATCAGATCATCAGCATCCTCAATGGCTTGACGTGATTCAATCCCTGCCTCTGTCTTGTTCTTGTCGTTTGAAAGAAAATTTTCCTGTGACATTGTCAGCGACATATACCGCCATTGTACCATCTGCGAGGAAAACTGTCTGAACGTTGACAACTCAAGCGACATCGACAATAAAGGTGACCCTGATGACCCTCCTCCGTTTGAGTTACCACCTACAATTCTTACTTCACCCTCAAATGTATTCGTACGATTTATATTTTAGAGGTGTCCGAGAATCCTGACGATCCCATCCATATCCAGGTCAAATCACCAACTATGATAGCGGAGACTTCATTCAGCAGAAGGTAAACTGCATGTTTGTATTACACCCTATTTCACTGGGTTTTGAATAGTTTTCCAATTAGACACCTGACAGTATTGTGTACAATAATATGTACAATTCCTTTTCCAGTGGAGTTATCGACCAATAGCGATCAACCGGGGCCTTCTGCTCGGCAACCGAAGGCTGCTCCATCGAGGCCAAAAAGGAGGAAGCTCAATTAAAGAATTGAAACTAATGTATTAATAGTTAATTGCTATTGCATTCCTTTTTATAATATTAATTTTTGAAATAAATAATAAAAAAGTCACAATAAAAATTTATTAATACTTAATTGCTATCACATTCCTTTTCATTATATTCATTTCATTTAATTTTTGAAATAAAAAATAAAACGGCTTGATCGGTCATTTTTGAATTCCTACCACTGCGTGCGCAATGTTTTCCAAAGGCTTCGTAATCTTGTAACCACCATAGAACATTAATAAAACACTTATTAATGGATTAAATTAATGGATTAATTAATGGAGGAAATACGATAAGAAAGCGTCTATGGCTAGTTTGGTTATTAGTTTCTATCGTGTTTGCCTAAGTGCCCAAAAGTTGCTCTTTTTTAGCGCGCTCTAGCGGCGGTGCCCTGCACTCAAAAATTCAAACTGACCGGTGCATTTTGAAGAAAACTTTATTTTCTCTAATGTTGTAAATAGTGAGAAATTCACTAGGATGCATATTTTTCAACTTATAAGCGATTTTGTGAAAAAAGTCCGAAATTTTATGTTTTTTTGCGATTTTCACTGCGAAGCTGTCATATTTTTTATTGGCAAACTTCAGATTCGGATTTAGCACACCGAAAAACATAAGAATCCGTCGAGAAACCTTCTACCCTAATTTTTTTTTTTTTAAACTACCATTTGTCTGGGCTATCATTACAAGGAGATTTGGTTTTAATTTTATATGCACAGAGAAGTATTTTTATATTTTTTCTCTTTCAGGAATTTTGATATTTTTTATTTTTTTAATTTTGTTTGAATGAATGATTTTCGTTTTATGAAAGTTTTATGTTTGTAAATCTATATTTTGTTTACATGTTGTTCTAATTTTGTTGATGATATAATGCGCAACTGATCATAAGTAAAATGGCCAATTGTAGTTCGAAGAACTTATATGATATTATAGGATGAATGCAACAGTAGTCGGTACCCGACCACGAGGGAGACCCAGAACGAGATGGGCTGATATAATCAAGAAAGAAGCCACCGAACATCGAGTGGTGAACTGGATAGCCATCGCCCAAGATAGACAGAGGTGGAATAGGCTAGTTGAGGCGGCTAAAGACCTTCAAAGTCAGTGAGCCAACCGAAAAAAAAAAAAAAAAAAAATTGGTTCTACATTCCCAACTGCTAGCTGTCAATTTTCATGATGTTCATTACTGTTGATCACAGGCGCTGTATTGATCTCTTTATCATCGTCCTGGTTCGTCATTCTTTCTTTCGAATTTTGGTGATTTTCTTGGGGTTTGATTTTGTCCACGTAATTTCTTTCTGGTTATATCTTCCTCTCCATCTTGTAATTCCATTTACTCGAAGATTCCAATTACGACCCCTATTATTAAAATTCATTTCGCCTGTATTTGGTGTTTGGGACCTTTGATAAGGTTTATTATAATTTCTATCTTGAATGGATTGGCTATTGTTCTTCTGGAATTTAAGTTGGGTTTTATCCTGTAATGGAGCTCCGTGATTTTCTTGATATTGATTTGCAGTTCTTCTAGTAGAAGTCATATCTGTGAAAATTCTGTCCCTTCCAAACCTGTTTAATACTTCAAGATATCCATCGATATTCTTGATTCCTTGATAGAGCATGACTTCTTCTATTGTTTTCCCAAAATGTCGTGCCAGAGATTTACATATAAATTCTTCTTCTTGATTTTTAAGACCTTCTGACTGTTTCTTCTGTTAGCTGTTTCGTTATTCTGGCGAATCATCTCCATCCACGACTCGTCTCTTCCAGAGTTTGTCTCTGTTTGCATTTCTTCTTCACAATCTTCTGCCTTCATTCTTTTTCTGCCCTACCTTCCTTTCTAGGTCTTAGATTATAATTTCTGATAGCTGTAGCCCCGTTTTCATTACTGTCTTCTTCGATGATATTGGTCACTTCTTCAAAACTTTCTTGGTTCTCCATTTCTCTATTAATATCTTCTTCTTGTGGCTTCTCCATTTCGTCTTTTTATTCAAGGTCGGTTATTTTAATTGTGATCCCCACAAGGGATGCAAAAATGTAATATATCTCCTGTGGGGCTGTTTATTTAGGGTCTTTAAAATGTAATAAGCTCCTACTCTCTCTACAGAGTGTACCCACTAACGTGGGCCTTGACAGTTCTAGGGCTCTTATCTATGCAAGGCAACCTGAACAGAGGGTCAACCAATATTGACAGGCCCTGGGAGGACAAACCCCAGGATTTTATAGGTAGGGTAAAATTGGGGTGAGGAAGGAAAATAAATTAAACAGCTAGGTTTAAACATTCCAGAGAAACCAGGAGCTATCAGGCAGGGGGAGGAGTGTCTAAGACCGACAAAGTCAAAGATCAGATGAAGACTAACTAAAGCTGGGCAAAACTGCCCTATTCATAACTCAAGGGACAAACAGTTGACCAATCACAGCCCTGCACTGTTATAGTTGAATAGATAGGACCTGGTATCTTTAGGCTTTATTTTATTGGTTTTATGTTTTTACAAGCCATTATTTTCAAAAAGATGACAAAATACAAAAGAATTTCTCTTTTAAAGTAGATTTTAAATTAAATCAGTTCGTAATGGTTTGAAAATGTAGTTGCCGGATTGGCCACAGATGGCGCATGTGTTTGTTATATACACACTTACGGAGGCATTGGCTCCTATCTGATTGCAATAGGTTATATTTTCTTTCACATCTGTTTTTCAATAATAATCATTCTTTTACATAACTGTACTGCATTATAAGTAAAATTAAACAAAATAAAAAGAATAATTAATTTTAAATGATTAAACAACTAAGTAATAAAAACTAAAGAACGAGGTTATGTTATTGATACAAATATTATATCTGACATTTAAATGAAAACAAGTATTAGTTACTTTCCTTTACAATTAAATATTATTAAATGACATAACCTTATCTTAATTAAACATAAAAGTAATGAGATTCTAAAATAAACAATTACTATTAATTCAATAAAAAAGTTTACCTAACTGAATTAATATTCAAACTTAACAAGATAACTAATATATTATCACTTACAAGCACTATGAATTATTGAAAAAATACACTTTTTTGTTAGAATCAAACCTATATATGGACTATTTACAGTTTCATTTTAAAAAATACTCTTAGGGCCTCTCTGATTATATTACAATATATTATTTTATATTATAATTACTATTTCTGTTGGCCGCCTCACCAGCAGACGGGCGATGACCCATGCTGCTAATGTTGTTTTTTTACATATTTATGTATAGTTTTGGTTCAAATAAACATGTTTATCTATCTATCTCTTTAATCTACTTATAGGACAAAATTTAAATCTAAACTACTAGTTAATTTTCTTGAACCAACTACTAGTTAATTCTTAGATGAATTGTTAACCTCGACATATTCTCTTCTGAAGAAGTCACTACATTGATCCTGTAAAGATTGCCTCTCACCTAAAGATTTTTTGTTTTTTAGGTTGAATTTTCATCAAGAATCTTCATTTATTTAGAAATGAGTGGATCTTTCTACCTTTCTCCATCTCTTCAGGGTTTTGTCTTGGCTAACACTATATATTTTAATTTTTGTGACGACTCTACATTCGATGATTTATATTTTATCAGGTTATTATTCAAACAGACAAGGATCAGTCCCTTTCCAAGTCTTGGATTGTCTAAGACAATCGTTCACTGCGTGATTAGTAAATGAAAAATCTGGTGCGTGGCGCAACACACTTCTCCACTTCTCAAATGAACAGAACGGCCTTAATGTCATTAAAGGCGTATTCCGCTCTCGAGTTTTCCGGGCTCAACGAGTTTTATGAGTTGACTGAATATTTTTATTTTTTTCTCCTCTTTATGTTTTCTTTATTTTTATCATATCTCATATTTAGCCATTTCTTATTTTTAGGCGCAACGAGAGACAGTTAATTTCTCCATGTAAACAAAAACAAAGGTGATTTATAAGAAAGAAACAAACAAACAAAAAAGGCCCCCTCAGAACATTTTAATAATGATAAAGCTTACTTGATATTAAAGAAAACCAAATTTTCATTTAACATGGTGCGTGCGCGCAACACACAACTTTGACTTACCAATTACTTAAATCAGAAATTTATGTGTTTCTTTAACTGTCACTTCTCAAAGTCACACATTTTTCCACATTTATTTATTATTTTTGTTTTTATTCGCTCTATAAAAAACACTACTTTTTTATTTTGTTAAATAAAAGTTTTTACTTGTGATACTTCGGCAATGCATGCATAATACTCAAAGATTTTATAATTCTCTATGTAGCTGCTGAAAACTTCATTTAGTTACCTTGAAACAAATAATTTCCAATAAATGAACAGAACGGCTCAAAGTATTTTATGAGTTGACGTAATATTTTGCCTTTTTTCTCCGCTATATGTTTACTTGATTTTTTTCATATTTCATATTTAGCCATTTCTTATTTTTAGGCGTAATGAGAGACAGTTAATTTCTATATATAAACCAAAACAAAGTTATGGACTTTATAGGAAAACTAAAAAGGCCCCTTCCCCATTTAAGCCCCCTCAGAACATTTTTATAATGATAAAGCTTACCTGATATTAAAGAACATCTAATTTTCATTAAAATGATAAAAATCGTTAAAGCCGTTTTTGAGATAATCGAAAAAAAGGTAAAAATTGGAAAAAAAGGTCATGAAATAAAGTGCCCCCTCAGTTTGACCAATTTTGATGAAATATTGGCTTTTGCATATTTGGTATATACATACATCATATACCCAGTTTGATCAAAATCGTTAAAGCCGTTTTTGAGTAAATAAATAAAACACGTGAAAATGATACAAAATTTATTAAGTGAAGTCCCCCCTCCGGTTAATCAATTTTGATAAAATTTTTACTGTCATATCTCGGGCATATTAATACATCAAATACCCAGTTAGATCAAAATCATTAATTTCCCTTTTTTGAGAAAATCGAAAAAAACGTAAAAATGTATTAAATAAAGTAGCCCCTCCCTTTGAGCAATTTTGATGAAATTATTGCTATCACATTGCGGGCATATACCTACACTAAATACTCAATTTCAGGTTCCCACGGTTTATAGTTTTTGAGCTAGTCTGTTCACACAGACACACACACACAGATCATTTCGCGGGACTTGGTTGTTTCGACTCCCAGGGGGGTCCCAAAACGTGTATTTCCGTTGAAAACCGGAAGTCGAAATTTTTCACGATCGCAATACTTCCACTTACTATATATTCATATATAGGTATATGAAACTAATAAAAAAAATCTGGTGCGTGCGCGCAACACACAACTTTCACTTACCAACCTATTTAGATTAGAAATTTACGTGTTTTGTTAATTGCCACTTCACAAAGTCACAAATCTTTCCACATTCATTTCTTATTTTTCCTTTTATGAGTAATTGAAAACACCTGTGAAAATGATACAAAATTTATTAAGTAAAGTACCCCCTCCATTTGATCTATGTTGATGAAATTTTTACAGCCATATCTCGGGCATATTAATACATCAAATACTCAGTTTGATCAAAATCGTGAAAACCACTTTTGAGTAAATAAAAAAACACGTGAAAATGAGACAACATGTATTCAGTAAAGTGCCCCCTCCAATTGATCAATTTTGATGAAATTTTTACTGTCACATCGCGGGCACATACATATACTAAATACTACGATTGATCGAAATCATTAAAGCCGTTTTTGGGTAAATGAAAAAAAACACATAAAAGTGGGACACAATTTATTAAGTAAAGTACCCCCTCCGGTTGATCAATTTTGATGAAATTTTTACAGTCGTATCTCGGGCATATAAATAGATCAAATACTCAGTTTAATCAAAATCGTTAGAGCCGTTTTTGAGAAAATCGAAAAATACTTAAAAAGTTATTAAATAAAGTACCCCCTCCCTTTGAGAAATTTTGATGAAATTTTTGCTGTCACATCGCGGGCATATACATACACTAAATACCCAATTTCAGGTTCGCACGGTTTATAGTTTTTGAGCTAGTCTGTTCACACACACACACACACACACAGACACACACACACACACACACAGACCATTTTGCGGGACTTGGTTAATTGGACTCAGGGGACCCCAAAACGTGTATTTCCGTTGAAAACCGGAAGTCGAAATTTTTCACGATCGCAATACTTCCACTTACTATATATTTCATATATAGGTAAGTGAAAGTAAAAACACGTGAAAATGATACTAAATATACTAAGTAAAGTCCCCCCTCCGGTTGATCAATTTTGATGGAATTTTCACAGTCATATCTCGGGCATATACAAACATCAAATACCTAGTTTGATCAAAATCGTTAAAACCGTTTTTGAGTAAATATAAAAAAAACACGTGAAAAAGATACAAAATTTATTAAGTAAAGTCCCCCCTCCAGTTGATCAATTTTGATGAAATATTCACAGTCATATCTCGGGCATTTAAATAGATCAAATACTCAGTTTAATCAAAATCGTTAAAGCCGTTTTTGAGCAAATCGAAAAAAACTAAAAAAGTTATTAAATAAAGTAAACCCTGCCTTTGAGCAATTTCGATGAAATGTCACATCGCGGTTATATACATACTCTAAATACCCAATTTCAGTTTTGTACGGCTTACAGTTTTTGAGCTAGTCTGTTCACACACACACACACACACACACACACACACACCATTTCGTGGGACTTGGTTATTTAGACTCAGGGGACCCCAAAACGTGTACTTCCGTTGAAAACCGGAATTTTTCGCGATCGCAATACTTCCACTTACTATATATTTCTATATATAGGTAAGTGAAAGTAAAAATTGAAAACTAATATGTGATCCTCTCTATATGTAATGATGTAATATGTAATGATTGCCTCTCACGTAAAAAATTTTTTTTTGTAGATTGAATTTTCATCAAGAATCTTCATTTTAGTTAGAAATGAGCATTTTTAATGAAATGAACACACATCATAACACATTTTCGGTTTCAGTAAAATTATGGATATTATGTATCAAGAAATTATTTTTTCTAAGTTGTTTTTTCAAAAATAATCTTTCGTTTTATAGATGTCTATTTTATCCTCTAGATTGACAAACTTTTCTTTAATGTTATTCACCTTTTTTATGAGATCGGCCATATGTGCGTTACTATTATCCAATGCTATGTTTATTTCTTTAATAGCTTTCATATTATCATTGTTTGTGCAAATCATTTTCTTTAAATAAACTTTATTATTCGTGTTTAAATAGATATAAGCCATGAACGACAATACCTCTCTAATATTTAGGGCTGACTGAGGTGAAGCCCAACCATTGTCAGGATCCATAAGACGGCGCTGTTAGGGAAAAAATCATGCGCAATTAGCAATAGATAATATTTCATATATAGGTAAGTGAAAGTAAAAATTGAAAACGAATATGTGATCCTGTAATGATTGCCTCTCACGTAAAAAATTTTTTTTTTTTTTTCCATGGATCATAGCTCCACACTGGTGTCGAACTGCTAACTGAAACTTCACGATAGCAACAAAATAATTTCAATCAAGAACAGAGGTCATTTGGTTTACTGATATTAGTCCTAATTAAAGATAATCTTGCACAAGATATGCACTCCTTGACGGTCATTAACAGACTCCGACCCAATTATAAATAATGTAATAAAAAAATCGATAGATATGGTAATTTTGGAATATCCCCTATAATAAAACGAAACCGATGTAACAATTCTCTGTATAGGAAATATAATGCATGCAGTCTTTGTTGTTAATATAAAAATTGATATTCTACATAGGATGTTAATCCCAACATGAAATAAAAATACTTAAGTCTGAAAACACCTGTTTTCCAGTTAATGGTGTCATGCTATAGATATATATATACTATACAATAAGTTCTAATAATAGTAAAGCGAGAATTGATATTTGGACTCAAAAGAATTGTCTCTAAGAATAATACTCTCTCATTTTTCTTACATTGTAATATCAAACAATTTAAACATAGTAAGTGAAAAAATTAATTTACTTTATCATGTGACATTTGCAAGTCATTTTTAATATTCCTGGAAATAGTTTTTGATGTAGCACAACAAATGATTTTTTATTTCACTGTTTAACCTTCCTTTGCTCTACGCGTGTCATAGCTGCGTAATATGACACTACATTCCACTATTAAAAAAACAAATTTAACAATTTTCCGGGCTCGCTTTTCTTCAAATCTTTCTAGCTTACGGTGAAAGAGGAATTTGGGAATTATTCAGATTTTCCTTGCGTTTTGCTCCCTTCAACGCAAGCATTTCTCAATCAGACACCGCGGATTTGACTCCAGTTACCTTCTAGCTATTAATGAGCCCATTAAGCACCGAAATTCTTCAAACTAATCAAGCAATGGAGTTCCTTAACTTGTAGACAGATCTCCCTACAAATGAACAATAGATATAAATAAATACTAAAAATGTCTACATATTCTTGAACCTATATAGGTGTTTACAAAATATTTACAGCTACTAGTTTCATGGAAACGATAATAAACGTATTTTGAAATGACTATAATGAAAATTCCAAAAAGTTTTGAAAAACTTGAAAGCAGTGAAAGAAAAGAAATGTAAGCCAATAAGAAATATAAAAGATGAGAGGGGGAGATAGCTCACTAAGATATAAATACTCTATAAATAGATATAAATAGCTCATAAAGATGAGGATATCTTGGAGAGATGGAGACGCCACTACTCTGAGGCTTTTTCAGGAAATGCAGAGGAGTCAACGCCAAGAGGGACAATATAATAATTCCCACTCATAAGAAAGGAAGTGCAAGTGAATTTGGAACTATCGATCTTATAGTCTTTCGCAGGTTGTATATATACTAAACACGTCAAAATCTGGAAAAAGACCGAGGATGATTGTCGAGGAGAATTAAGAAGAGGAGCAATCTGCTTACCGACAACAACGCCAAACTCAAATAACTGACAAGTCTTGGGATCGAAATAAGAGTTTCTTCTTGGCATTCCTAGACCTAAAAGCTGCCTTTGACTCTGTTCCTATACAAGAGATATGGGATTCCCTTTCTGATAAGAATAACCCATAAGGATTAATTTATGCAATAAAATCTGCATACCTTAGGTCTAAGATATAACAAGAATTAATGGGAGGGAGTCGGATATGTTTTACATCAATAAAGGTGCGGAAGATTGGACAAGTAAAGATCCTTTCGAATAAAAAAGGCAAATAGTTTCTACTATCAACTCTGCAGCACCATAATAAGTAAAAGAGAAGTAAAGAAAAACGTTAAGATACACATTTTTAAGCCGTCTATCTGCCTACTTTATTAAACGGAACTGAAAGTTGGGCACCATTAGCCCTTCCAGCGCTAGGCACTCGGAACGAGAGTTGCAATGAGGCGCTGATCGGGTTTGCAGGCTTTTCACTCCCCACGCTAAGGCCTGCAGGCCACTCTCCGCCGCTGACTGCTTCAACTTCTTCATCTCCTCATACCATTCACCGACTATTTATTTATTTTTTATGATTCTATAATAACTTTATCATTATTTCAATAAATTAAAATGCTAGATTACCTATTGCAATAAGAGATTACATGATATAAGAAGGTAATACTGAACAATAATATAATAATGTTAATACTTAATATACAGATCGGGCAGGGGATGTATAGACCATATATTCACTCTAAATTCAATTATCAGTATCAATAGGGAGGAAATGCCGGTTCTAGCGCCTACATTTGGGGAGTCAAATTGGACTTTGGACCCTGGGCTTGCCCAGCCTTAACCACCACGTGGTCCAGGGCCAAACCAACCTCAACCACCACGTGGTCATAATCCTTAATCCCCTAATTAATGCTTAATCCCTTAATTGATCCATAATCCCTAATTAATCCATAATCCCTAAAATATATTATTTTGAAACTTTTTCGAACATCTTTGAACTTGTCGAGTGCATGTCGGAACTTGTTGAACATATACATTTATTTCTTCTAAATATTCAAATGCCACAGTCATCTTAATAATTTTTCGAAATATATACCTTGAAATATATAACATATAATCCCTAATCCCCTAATTAATCCCTAATCCCTAATTAATCTCTAATCCCTAATTAATCCCTAATCCCTAAAATATATTATTTTGAATCTTTTTCGGGCATGTTTGAACTCGTCGAGTGCATGTCGGAACTTGTTGAACATATAAATTTATTTCTTCTAAATATTCAAATGCCACAGCCATCTTGATAATTTTTCGAAATATTTTTTTGAATAAGCACAGTCATCTTAATAATTTTTCGAAATATATACCTTGAAATATATAACATATAATCCCTAATCCCCTAATTAATCCCTAATCCCTAATTAATCCCTAATCCCTAATCCATAAAATATATTATTTTGAATCGGACATGTTTGAACTTGTCGAGTGCATGTCGGAACTTGTCGAACATATTCATTTATTTCTTCTAAATATTCAAATGCCACAGCCATCTTGATAATTTTTCGAAGTATATTTTCGATTAAGCACTGCTATCGTGATAATTCATCGAAATATATAACAGAATCGACGTAACCTTACATAATAACGACATCAGCTGTTACCATATAATCGAAATATATTTTCGAATAAGTATAGCCATCTATATAATTTATCGAAATATTTTCGAATAGTTACTGCCATCTTGATAATTTTCGAAATATATTTTCAAATAGTTACTGCCATCTTGATGATTTTTCGAAATATAAACCTCGAAATATATAACTTATGATCGACATAACCTTACATAATAACCCCACCAGCTGCTACCATATGATCGATAGAACCTTACTCTACACATCGTAAAATTATGTCGGGGACTTGTCGGAACAAGTCCAAAACTTGTCAGATCCTGTAAAACTACTAATATTTTATAATTTAAAAATAATTCTTTTTGTTGTTCCAATATTTTCGAAAGTTGTTATTTTATTTTAATCTTTATTTTTAACATTTTTATTTTAAACGCATAAATATTTTTTTACATGTTGTAAAGTTAGATTTATTTTCGAATAAAATATTCCTTGAGGTTCTATAGAATTTTGAAATTTGTATTATTTTCTTTTATCATGTCATTAAGTAAGTGTCATTACTGCGCCATGTCTTTTAGCAGAGGCGATAATAGGATCCGTCATGAAAATTCCTGTCGGAATACTCAGCAACGACGCACATGTTTTACCTGCGGTACGATTTTTCATTCTCAAATGGAATGTACGTTCTTGTCAATTAGGATTACCTGTAGTCATAGCAAAGAGGGCCCGAATCGATGCTGCTAGGAGGTATCTCGATGAAGCGGAAACTGCCCACGGGGGTATCCTGAAAACGTTTTTTCTTCCATATAATCTTTAAGCAAGCGGTATAAAGTTTCCGTTTGGGAATTCAGGAATTCAACTGCGTCTGTATTTTTAGTGGATCGAAGAAAAAAGGGGCGGTTGCTTCATGTACGCCGTATTATCACGATTCATTGATGACGATGGACAAAGAGTGAGCAAATATATATAAAAGTCATGAGCATAGCTACGACTTTAGTTGCATTTCTTTTTCCACGAGTGCAATCAATAATTCCAGAGCCTTGGTACTTTTATTGCTTTCTTTGGTGATTTACAACTGTCATTATTCAAGTCACCCCGCAAGGGCTAGTTGATGTGCACAACTAGTGGGGATTAACGCTCCCCCGGTCTCCTGAGTTCAGTACACTGCATACCACATCATAACAGTACACTATACACGCACACAAACATTAGGTCACACACAGTACACACCCCAGGATCACCTTCCCTGGGAAGACCCAACGGAGGAGGGTATAAAACCTTCCCAGTTGTCCCGAGGATACGGGGCCTCTCTTGCTGGGCCAATCACCCGTAAGAGAGTAATTATGATTCAAAGCAGAATAGCAAACAGCCTCATAATTCAGTCTACAAGGCAACGACCCGGCAGGATTAAGGACACTCGAATGGGAACCTGGAATGTGAGATCTCTTACAGGAAAAGAGGTGGAGATAGTGGAGGAAATGCAGACCTATCGACTGGACATCTTGGGAATCAGCGAAATAAAGAAGAAGGGTAGCGGAGAGCTCATGCTGGATGGAGGATATACACTCGTGTACTCAGGAGTAGCAACCAACAAACGAGCCAAAGAGGGGGTCGGAATAATAATTAATGAGAACATACGGAGGAAGATGGAAAACTGGGAACCTATTAATCCAAGGATCATCACAATGGATGTCCAGTTAAGCATTGGGGCTATTACAATCGTTCAGGTGTATGCTCCTACAGAAGATGCCCAGATAGTCGAGACTGAACATTTCTATAGCGAACTGGAAAAAGTTATTGAAAAAGCAAGAAATAAGAATAAGAGCACCATTGTTATGGGAGACCTGAACGCACGCACTGGATGGGACGCCAGGAGATCCCATGGGGTCATGGGACCACACGGAGGCGAAAGATCCAAGAACAATAATGGCAAGCGCCTAATTGACTTCTGCGTGGAAAACAACTTGATCATTGGAAACTCCTGGTACCCCCACAAACCCGTTCATAAGATCACCTTCTCAGCACCCGAAAGGAATGCAAACAGCGTGATCGATTACTTTCTGTATGATCGAAATATCAGGAATTTCTTCACCGATATAAAGGTTATTAGGGGAGCTGAAATTGGAAGCGATCATTTACTCCTAGTTGCCGATACCAAAATATTGAAGGAAAGGAAACCTCAAGTCAAGCGATATGAAAGAATAGATGTTAAGCAGCTGCAGGACCCTACAAAGAGAAAATTATACGAAGATACTCTTAGAGGTATGCTACAGGAGGTAAACCTTGAAGAAGACCTGGAGAAACTATGGATGAATATAAAAAATCTGGTGCGTGCACGCAACACACAACTTTCACTTACCAACTTACTTAGATTAGACATTAATGTGTTTTGTTAATTGCCCCTTCTCAAATGAACAGAACGGCTTTAATTATGAACAATGGTCTGTCATTAAAGGCGTACTCCACATGCATGGGCTCAACGAGTTTTATGAGTTGACTGAATATTTTTCTTTTTTTCTCCTCTTTATGTTTTCATTATTTGCATCATATCTCATATTTAGCCATTCATTATTTTTAGGCGTAATGAGAGACAGTTAATTTTTCCATATAAACAAAAATAAGTGTACTTTACAGGAAAACAAAAAAGACCCTTCCCCATTTAAGCCCCCTCAAAACATTTTAATAACGACAAAGCTTACCTGATATTAAAGAACATCTTATTTCCATTAAACACGGCGAATTAGATCAAAATCATTAAAGCCGTTTTTGAGATAGTCGAAAGAAAGGTATAAATTGGAAAACAAGTAAAGTTCCCCCTCCCGTAGATCAATTTTGATGAAATTTTTACAGTCATATCTCGGGCATATAAGTACATCAAATACCAAGTTTGATCAAAATCGTTACAACCGTTTTTGAGTAAATAAATAAAACATGTGAAAATGATACAAAATTTATTAAGTAAAGTCCACCCTCCAGTAGATCAATTTTGATGAAATTTTTACAGTCATATCTCGGGCATATAAGTACATCAAATACCAAGTTTGATCAAAATCGTTACAACCGTTTTTGAGTAAATAACTAAAACACGTGAAAATGATACAAAATTTATTAAGTAAAGTCCCCCCTCCAGTAGATCAATTTTGATGAAATTTTTACAGTCATATCTCGGGCATATAAATACATCAAATACCAAGTTTGATCAAAATCGTTAAAACCGTTTTTGAGTAAATAAAAAAAAACACGTGAAAATGATACAAAATTTAATAAGTAAAGTCCCCCCTCCGGTTGATCAATTGTGATGAAATGTTGGTTATCACATCTCTGGCATATAAATACATCAAATACCAAGTTTGATCAAAATCGTTAAAACCGTTTTTGAGTAAATAAAAAAAAACATGTGAAAATGATACAAAATTTATTAAGTAAAGTCCCCCCTCCGGTTGATCAATTTTGATGAAATTTTTACAGTCATATCTCGGGCATATAAGTACATCAAATACCAAGTTTGATCAAAATCGTTAAAACCCTTTTTGAGTAAATAAATAAAACACGTGAAAATGATACAAAATTTATTAAGTAAAGTCCCCCCTCCGGTTGATCAATTGTGATGAAATGTTGGTTATCACATCTCTGGCATATAAATACATCAAATACCAAGTTTGATCAAAATCGTTAAAACCGTTTTTGAGTAAATAAAAAAAACATGTGAAAATGATACAAAATTTATGAAGTAAAGTCCCCCCTCCGGTTGATCAATTTTGATGAAATTTTTACAGTCATATCTCGGGCATATAAATACATCAAATACCAAGTTTGATCAAAATCGTTAAAACCGTTTTTGAGTAAAAAAAAAAAACACGTGAAAATGATACAAAATTTATTAAGTAAAGTCCCCCCTCCGGTTGATCAATTGTGATGAAATGTTGGTTATCACATCTCTGGCATATAAATACATCAAATACCAAGTTTGATCAAAATCGTTAAAACCGTTTTTGAGTAAATAAAAAAAACATGTGAAAATGATACAAAATTTATTAAGTAAAGTCCCCCCTCCGGTTGATCAATTTTGATGAAATTTTTACAGTCATATCTCGGGCATATAAGTACATCAAATACCAAGTTTGATTAAAATCGTTAAATCCGTTTTTGAGTAAATAAATAAAACACGTGAAAATGATACAAAATTTATTAAGTAAAGTCCCCCCTCCGGTTAATCAATTGTGATGAAATGTTGGTTATCACATCTCTGGCATATAAATACATCAAATACCAAGTTTGATCAAAATCGTTAAAACCGTTTTTGAGTAAATAAAAAAAACATGTGAAAATGATACAAAATTTATTAAGTAAAGTCCCCCCTCCGGTTGATCAATTTTGATGAAATTTTTACAGTCATATATCGGGCATATAAGTACATCAAATACCAAGTTTGATTAAAATCGTTAAATCCGTTTTTGAGTAAATAAATAAAACACGTGAAAATGATACAAAATTTATTAAGTAAAGTCCCCCCTCCGGTTAATCAATTGTGATGAAATGTTGGTTATCACATCTCTGGCATATAAATACATCAAATACCAAGTTTGATCAAAATCGTTAAAAACCGTTTTTGAGTAAATAAAAAAAACATGTGAAAATGATACAAAATTTATTAAGTAAAGTCCCCCCTCCGGTTGATCAATTTTGATGAAATTTTTACAGTCATATTACAGGCATATAAATATATCAAATACTCAGTTATATCAAAATCGTTAGAGCCGTTTTTGATAAAATCGAAAAAAACTTAAAAAGTTATTGAATAAAGTACCCCCTCCCTTTGAGCAAATTTGATGAAATTTTTGCTGTCACATTGCGGGCTTATACGTACTCTTAATACCCAATTTCAGGTTCGCACGGTTTAGAGTTTTTGAGCTAGTCTGTTCACACACACACACACAGACACACAGACACACAGACAGACACACACACACAGACCATTTCGCGGGACTTGGTTATTTTGACTCAGGGGATCCCAAAACGTGTATTTCCGTTGAAAACCGGAAGTCGAAAATTTTCAGGATCGCAATACTTCCACTTACTATATATTTCATATATAGGTAAGTGAAAGTAAAAATAGCATATTGGAATCGGCAACGGCAGTTTGTGGAACAAAGAGGATATCCTCCAAGAAGAAAAGAACGTGCTGGTGGAGCGAAGAGGTGAGAGCAGCAGCCAAAGAGAAGAAACTGGCATGGAAACAATACTGTGCAAACAATTCGGAAAGGAATCGGCTGAACTACATAATTAAGAGAAACAGAGCAAAGGCTTTTATATTAAGAGCCAAGAAGAAATCATGGGAAGAATTTGGCAAATCCCTAAATAATGACCACAGTGAGAACATCAGGACCTTCTGGAGAAAAATAAAGTCACTGAGAGGGGATAAAAGAAAGCAAGTGAGAAACATAAAAGATGATATGGGGCGGTTAGTTATAGAGCAAGACCAAATTATGGAAACCTGGAGGAGGCACTACCAGAAAAAGTTTGGAGCGACCCAAAGAGACCCAACACCGACGGAAGACTGGCCAGAGGAAGAAGAATTAACGGATGATGTAATTGAGGAGGAGGAAGTGGAGTGGGCAATACAAAAATTAAAAACAGGCAAAGCCGCAGGGTATGATAACATTGCGCCGGAGTTTGTTAAATTTGGATGAATGGAACTTATTAAAGTCATTCAATGCCTCTACCAAAAAGTTTGGGACTCTAAAAGAATACCCAAGGACTGGGATCTCAATGTTATCATACCAATACACAAAAAAGGGGACCAAACAGATTGTTCAAATTATAGACCCATATGTCTTTCATCAGTGCTATATAAGGTATACACATCGATACTCGAAAGACGATTAAGACCGCTCATAGAACCACTCCTAGGTGAAGAACAAGGAGCCTTCCGTCCGGGTCGACAAACACAGGATCACATCTTTACACTGAGAATTATAGGGGAGAAGATGTGGGACAGAGACAGAAATTTATACTTGGCATTCCTCGACATCAAGGCTGCCTTTGATTCAATGCCCCGGGAGGAAATATGGCAAGCCCTCAAAGTAAAAGGAGTACCCAAGACCTTGATCGATGCCATAAGATCAACATATCAAAACCCAAAGGGCATTGTGAGACTAAACGGCCAAGTATCCAAGCCTTTTGACATCTCACAAGGAGTAAAACAGGGGGATAGCATCAGCCCATTACTTTTCATAAACTTTATGGATGAGATTGCCTCAATATGCAAACGAAGAACCCGAAGAACACATGTTGGACAGAGGAATCTCCTGCCGGTGGTATTTCAGCACTTCCTGTATGCTGACGATATAGTCCTGCTTGCAGATTCTCCTATAAGACTCCAAGAAGCATTGACAGAATGGTATGAGGAACTTCTACGGAAGGGGCTACAAATAAATACCAACAAAAGCAGAGTAATCCAGATACGAAGAACACAGGAGGATGTCCACGTGGAGTGTAATGGAGTGAAGCTAGAGGACAATTTCATTGTCATAACAAAATCCGCCTGAAAAATATCTTACAATCTAACGATTTTCCTGAGCACTTAATAAAAACACTTATCAATAACAATGCAAAAACTCAAAATCTCTCTAACAACTCTTTACAACCTCCGATTTCTACTTTCCAATACAGATCTATCCCATATATCCCCATTCTCTCAAACAAAATTAAAAAATCCTTCTCATCGAGTTTCCCACACATGCGCCTAGTATTAAAAAATAACAATAAATTAAAAAATCTTCATACAAAACTCAAAGACCCTGTACCTCTCCTAGACAAGTGTAATGTAGTTTATCGTATCCAGTGCTCCACGCTTAATTGCAACAGTTGCTATATAGGTGAAACCAAAAATTATTTTAAAAAACGTATTTATCAACATAAATACAGTATTTCCACGCGTAATTCGTCTACATCTAAATTAGCAGAACATGCCATTGCCCACAACCATTCCTTCGACTTTGAGAACCCCTCCATATTAGCAACTGTATCTAACCACGACAAACGTCTCCTCTCAGAATCCATTTTCATCCATCTAGAAACAAATAACCCGGTAAATCACAAAACAGATAAAGAGATAATTTCATCCACTTATTCTAACATCTTCCGCATCCTCAAATCCTAGTTTTGATTTCATAGGTACCTGCAATTATCTCTGTACCTCTTTTACTATTATTATTTTTTGTATTGTATGCTTCTTTCTGTATATTTTCCATATTTGTATGCATTGTTACATTATGTATTATCTCATTTTTATGTTATTATTCAGTCCAGACACAACTATTTGTATACAGTACCATATATTTTGTTAGTTTTAAATAATTTTGTTCACTCAGTTGTCACTTCAAAAGCGTTGGATTTCCCCGCCATAAACCTTTGAAGTCGGCAAACTAACCCCCTACCACTACCTCTCACCTTATTTTTACCTTTAGTCTTAGTATCCACCTGGACTCAGTAGGTAAATATCATATTCTATTTGATCTTGTTAACCAGCATCTTATTTTAATATTTATGTATACACCATCTTTTATATTATTATCAGTTCTGTAATTTATCCATTTATTGTCACCCTCTAGCATAGATACTCATATATTTGTTTTCTTTTAGCCCTGATGAAGATCCACAAGTTGGATCGAAACGTTGGCTTACCATAATAAATATCATTGTAACTGAAAATCCTGACCATTATTTAACCTATCGTGTTTAAAATCATATAAAATGACAACAGAAATATGAAATTAAAATAAGAATACCAGAACAAAGAAGTAAGAAATATGTTGATACTATACGTCTATACGTTATTTTTACTTGAATAATTCTTCTTCTTCTTCTTTCTCTATCCTCCTCTGCCTCATATTAGCGTGGAGGTGCAGCCAGCCACTTTCTCCAGCCGTCTCTATCCTTTGCTAAGATTTTCATCTGAGCAAATGTCTTGCCACGTTTCCTACCTATTCTCTCTATATAATCACTAAAGGACATCCTGGGTCGACCTCTGGGACGATTGCCGATACCTCTAGCTTCCAATACTTTAACTGGGTCTCTTTCCTCTTTCATTCTGCAGACATGCCCAAACCACTTCAGCTGTCTTCTCTCAATGGTTTCATGTAGTGGGGGCACTTTGAGGTCGTTCCGTACTGTTTCGTTCCTAATGCAGTCTCGCCTGGTTTTTCCTATAATTCTTCTGAGAAACTTCATTTCGGTAGCTGTTAATCGGCTTTGTTGTTTTTCTGTGAGTACCCAACTTTCAGCTCCATATAGCAATATAGGCAGGAAAACAGATTTGTAGATATGTAGTTTCACATCTCGCCCAATCTCTCGTTTCCCTACCACTGTGTTGGAAATCTTCTAATAGACAGCGTTTGCCTTACTAATTCTATTTGAGATTTCTGCGTCTATTTTCCCATCTCTATCGATTATGGTGCCGAGATAATTATAGTCTCTCGCTTGCTCTAGCTTCACTCCATTACACTCCACGTGGACATCCTCCTGTGTTCTTCGTATCTGGATTACTCTGCTTTTGTTGGTATTTATTTGTAGCCCCTTCCGTAGAAGTTCCTCATACCATTCTGTCAATGCTTCTTGGAGTCTTATAGGAGAATCTGCAAGCAGGACTATATCGTCAGCATACAGGAAGTGCTGAAATACCACCGGCAGGAGATTCCTCTGTCCAACATGTGTTCTTCGGGTTCTTCGTTTGCATATTGAGGCAATCTCATCCATAAAGTTTATGAAAAGTAATGGGCTGATGCTATCCCCCTGTTTTACTCCTTGTGAGATGTCAAAAGGCTTGGATACTTGGCCGTTTAGTCTCACAATGCCCTTTGGGTTTTGATATGTTGATCTTATGGCATCGATCAAGGTCTTGGGTACTCCTTTTACTTTGAGGGCTTGCCATATTTCCTCCCGGGGCATTGAATCAAAGGCAGCCTTGATGTCGAGGAATGCCAAGTATAAATTTCTGTCTCTGTCCCACATCTTCTCCCCTATAATTCTCAGTGTAAAGATGTGATCCTGTGTTTGTCGACCCGGACGGAAGGCTCCTTGTTCTTCACCTAGGAGTGGTTCTATGAGCGGTCTTAATCGTCTTTCGAGTATCGATGTGTATACCTTATATAGCACTGATGAAAGACATATGGGTCTATAATTTGAACAATCTGTTTGGTCCCCTTTTTTGTGTATTGGTATGATAACATTGAGATCCCAGTCCTTGGGTATTCTTTTAGAGTCCCAAACTTTTTGGTAGAGGCATTGAATGACTTTAATAAGTTCCATTCATCCAAATTTAACAAACTCCGGCGCAATGTTATCATACCCTGCGGCTTTGCCTGTTTTTAATTTTTGTATTGCCCACTCCACTTCCTCCTCCTCAATTACATCATCCGTTAATTCTTCTTCCTCTGGCCAGTCTTCCGTCGGTGTTGGGTCTCTTTGGGTCGCTCCAAACTTTTTCTGGTAGTGCCTCCTCCAGGTTTCCATAATTTGGTCTTGCTCTATAACTAACCGCCCCATATCATCTTTTATGTTTCTCACTTGCTTTCTTTTATCCCCTCTCAGTGACTTTATTTTTCTCCAGAAGGTCCTGATGTTCTCACTGTGGTCATTATTTAGGGATTTGCCAAATTCTTCCCATGATTTCTTCTTGGCTCTTAATATAAAAGCCTTTGCTCTGTTTCTCTTAATTATGTAGTTCAGCCGATTCCTTTCCGAATTGTTTGCACAGTATTGTTTCCATGCCAGTTTCTTCTCTTTGACTGCTGCTCTCACCTCTTCGCTCCACCAGCACGTTCTTTTCTTCTTGGAGGATATCCTCTTTGTTCCACAAACTGCCGTTGCCGATTCCAATATGCTATTTTTACTTTCACTTACCTATATATGAAATATATAGTAAGTGGAAGTATTGCGATCGTGAAAATTTTCGACTTCCGGTTTTCAACGGAAATACACGTTTTGGGATCCCCTGAGTCAAAATAACCAAGTCCCGCGAAATGGTCTGTGTGTGTGTGTCTGTCTGTGTGTCTGTGTGTGTGTGTGTGTGAACAGACTAGCTCAAAAACTATAAACCGTGCGAACCTGAAATTGGGTATTTAGAGTATGTATAAGCCCGCGATGTGACAGCAAAAATTTCATCAAATTTGCTCCAAGGGAGGGGGTACTTTATTCAATAACTTTTTAAGTTTTTTTCGATTTTCTCAAAAACGGCTCTAACGATTTTGATATAACTGAGTATTTGATATATTTATATGCCTGTAATATGACTGTAAAAATATCATCAAAATTGATCAATCGGAGGGGGGACTTTACTTAATAAATTTTGTATCATTTTCACATGTTTTTTTTATTTACTCAAAAACGATTTTAACGATTTTGATCAAACTTGGTATTTGATGTATTTATATGCCAGAGATGTAATAACCAACATTTCATCACAATTGATCAACCGGAGGGGGGACTTTACTTAATAAATTTTGTATCATTTTCACGTGTTTTTTTTATTTACTCAAAAACGGTTTTAACGATTTTGATCAAACTTGGTATTTGATGTATTTATATGCCCGAGATATGACTGTAAAAATTTCATCAAAATTGATCTACTGGAGGGGGGACTTTACTTAATAAATTTTGTATCATTTTGATCGTTTGTTATAAACTTTCTTAAATTTATATAAAAGCTGTAAAAATGTTGAAAATGCATTAGAATTTGTACGAAAATTGTTAAAATCTTTTAAAATTATAAGAAAAGATATGTAAACCAAGAAAAATATTGGATCGAAGAAGTAAAAAAATATATGATCGCTTGTTATGAACTTTGTAAGATTTATATAAAAGCTGTAAAAATGTTGAAAATGCATTAGAACTTGAACGAAAATTGTTAAAATCTAACAAAATGACTGGAAAAATGCGAAATTTAAAGAAACATAACGGTACGCAGAAGTAAGAAGTAATGAAATTATATGTCAAATTGTTATAAAAGTTGTAAAAATGTAGAAGATGCATGAAAATTTGCTAGAAAATTGTTAAAATCTTATAAAACTATGAAAAAAAATATATATATATATATATATCAAAACCCGATGAAAAATATCGGTACGAAGAAGTAAGAAATAATGAAAATATATGTTTATTTGTTATAAAATTTGTAATAAATGTAGGTGATGCATAAGAATCTGCAAGAAAATTATTAAAATCTTATAAAATTATAAGAAAAGATATGAAAACCAAGCAAAATATTAGATCGAAGAAGTATTAAATTTATGATCGTTTGTTATAAACTTTGTTAAATTTATATAAAAGCTGTAAAAATGTTGAAAATGCATTAGAATTTGAACGAAAATTGTTAAAATCTTATAAAATTATAAGAAAAGATATGTAAACCAAGAAAAATATTGGATCGCTTGTTATGAACTTTGTTAAATTTATATAAAAGCTGTAAAAATGTTGAAAATCCATTAGAACTTGAACGAAAATTGTTAAAATCTAACAAAATGACTGGAAAAATGCGAAATTAAAACAAACATAACGGTACACAGAAGTAAGAATAAAAGAAATTATATGTCAAATTATTTTAATTAATCTAATCTTAATTTGTGGCTGACCACCATTTTTAAATTATTTTTAAATAATTTATTTTTTGAAGAGAAAAGATTTGGCTCCGCCGGGAGTCGAACCCGGGTCTCCTGCGTTACATGCGAGGATGCTAACCGCTACACCACAGAGCTCGGCTCAAGGCAGAGCAAATCCTTCCTCTTCACTGATACCTACTCACCCCTATCTCACAAGTTTTGCGAGTAGTAGCGGGAGGGCGACAAATTTTGTCCAATTTATGGTATTTTATTGACTTAAGTCAATTTTTTAAATTATTTTAATTAATCTAATCTTAATTTGTGGCTAACCACCATTTTTAAATTATTTTTAAATAATTTATTTTTTGAAGAGAAAAGATTTGGCTCCGCCGGGAGTCGAACCCGGGTCTCCTGCGTTACATGCGAGGATGCTAACCGCTACACCACAGAGCTCGGCTCAAGGCAGAGCAAATCCTTCCTCTTCACTGATACCTACTCACCCCTATCTCACAAGTTTTGCGAGTAGTAGCGGGAGGTGGACAAATTTTGTCCAATTTATGGTATTTTATTGACTTAAGTCAATTTTTTAAATTATTTTAATTAATCTAATCTTAATTTGTGGCTGACCACCATTTTTAATTTATTTTTAAATAATTTATTTGTTGAAGAGAAAAGATTTGGCTCCGCCGGGAGTCGAACCCGGGTCTCCTGCGTTACATGCGAGGATGCTAACCGCTACACCACAGATCTCGGCTCAAGGCAGAGCAAATCCCTCCTCTTCACTGATACCTACTCACCCCTATCTCACAAGTTTTGCGAGTAACGCATGTAACGCAGGAGACCCGGGTTCGACCTCCGGTGAAGCCAAATCTTTTCTCTTCACAAAATAAATTATTTAAAAATATATGTCAAATTGTTATAAAAGTTGTAAAAATGTTGAAAATGCATTAGAATTTGTACGAAAATTGTTAAAATCTTTTAAAATTATAAGAAAAGATATGTAAACCAAGAAAAATATTGGATCGAAGAAGTATTAAATTTATGATCGTTTGTTATAAACTTTGTTAAATTTATATAAAAGCTGTAAAAATGTTGAAAATGCATTAGAATTTGAACGAAAATTGTTAAAATCTTATGAAATTATAAGAAAAAATATGAAAACCAAGAAAAATATTGGATCGAAGAAGTATGAAAATATATGATCGTTTATTATAAACTTTGTTAATTTTATATAAAAGCTGTAAAAATGTTGAAAATGCATTAGAATTTGTACGAAAATTGTTAAAATCTTTTAAAATTATAAGAAAAGATATGTAAACCAAGAAAAATATTGGATCGAAGAAGTAAAAAAATATATCATCGCTTGTTATGAACTTTGTTAAATTTATATAAAAGCTGTAAAAATGTTGAAAATGCATTAGAACTTGAACGAAAATTGTTAAAATCTAACAAAATGACTGGAAAAATGCGAAATTAAAAGAAACATAACGGTACGCAGAAGTAAGAAGTAAAGAAATTATATGTCTAATTGTTATAAAAGTTGTAAAAATGTAGAAGATGCATAAAAATTTGCTAGAAAATTGTTAAAATCTTATAAAACTATGAAAAAAAAATATATATATATAAATATCAAACCCGATGAAAAATATCGGTACGAAGAAGTAAGAAATAATGAAAATATATGTTTATTTGTTATAAAATTTGTAATAAATGTAGGTGATGCATAAGAATCTGCAAGAAAATTATTAAAATCTTATAAAATTATAAGAAAAGATATGAAAACCAAGCAAAATATTAGATCGAAGAAGTATTAAATTTATGATCGTTTGTTATAAACTTTGTTAAATTTATATAAAAGCTGTAAAAATGTTGAAAATGCATTAGAATTTGAACGAAAATTGTTAAAATCTTATAAAACTATAAGAAAAGATATGTAAACCAAGAAAAATATTGGATCGCTTGTTATGAACTTTGTTAAATTTATATAAAAGCTGTAAAAATGTTTAAAATCCATGAGAACTTGAACGAAAATTGTTAAAATCTAACAAAATGACTGGAAAAATGCGAAATTAAAACAAACATAACGGTACACAGAAGTAAGAATAAAAGAAATTATATGTCAAATTATTTTAATTAATCTAATCTTAATTTGTGGCTGACCACCGTTTTTAAATAATTTATTTTTTGAAGAGAAAAGATTTGGCTCCGCCGGGAGTCGAACCCGGGTCTCCTGCGTTACATGCGAGGATGCTAACCGCTACACCACAGAGCTCGGCTCAAGGCAGAGCAAATTCTTCCTCTTCACTGATACCTACTCACCCCTATCTCACAAGTTTTGCGAGTAGTAGCGGGAGGTGGACAAATTTTGTCCAATTTATGGTATTTTATTGACTTAAGTCAATTTTTTAAATTATTTTAATTAATCTAATCTTAATTTGTGGCTGACCACCATTTTTAAATTATTTTTAAATAATTTTTTTTTTGAAGCGAAAATATTTGGCTCCGCCGGGAGTCGAACCCGGGTCTCCTACGTTACATGCGAGGATGCTAACCGCTACACCACAGAGCTCGGCTCAAGGCAGAGCAAATCCTTCCTCTTCACTGATACCTACTCACCCCTATCTCACAAGTTTTGCGAGTAGTAGCGGGAGGTGGACAAATTTTGTCCAATTTATGGTATTTTATTGACTTAAGTCAATTTTTTAAATTATTTTAATTAATCTAATCTTAATTTGTGGCTGACCATCATTTTTAATTTATTTTTAAATAATTTATTTTTTGAAGAGAAAAGATTTGGCTCCGCCGGGAGTCGAACCCGGGTCTCCTGCGTTACATGCGAGGATGCTAACCGCTACACCACAGATCTCGGCTCAAGGCAGAGCAAATCCTTCCTCTTCACTGATACCTACTCACCCCTATCTCACAAGTTTTGCGAGTAACGCATGTAACGCAGGAGACCTGGGTTCGACCTCCGGTGAAGCCAAATCTTTTCTCTTCACAAAATAAATTATTTAAAAATATATGTCAAATTGTTATAAAAGTTGGAAATATGTTGAAAATGCATTAGAATTTGTACGAAAATTGTTAAAATCTTTTAAAATTATAAGAAAAGATATGTAAACCAAGAAAAATATTGGATCGAAGAAGTATTAAATTTATGATCGTTTGTTATAAACTTTGTTAAATTTATATAAAAGCTGTAAAAATGTTGAAAATGCATTAGAATTTGTACGAAAATTGTTAAAATCTTTTAAAATTATAAGAAAAGATATGTAAACCAAGAAAAATATTGGATCGCTTGTTATGAACTTTGTTAAATTTATATAAAAGCTGTAAAAATGTTTAAAATCCATTAGAACTTGAACGAAAATTGTTAAAATCTAACAAAATGACTGGAAAAATGCGAAATTAAAACAAACATAACGGTACACAAATGTAAGAATAAAAGAAATTATATGTCAAATTGTTATAAAAGTTGTAAAAATGTTGAAAATGCATTAGAATTTGTACGAAAATTGTTAAAATCTTTTAAAATTATGAAAAAAAATATATATATATATATCAAAACCCGATGAAAAATATCGGTACGAAGAAGTAAGAAATAATGAAAATATCTATCTAATATGAATAATATGTTTATCTGTTATAAAATTTGTAATAAATGTAGGTGATTCATAAGAATCTGCAAGAAAATTATTGAAATCTTATAAAATTATAAGAAAAGATATGAAAACCAAGAAAAATATTTGATCGAAGAAGTAAGAAAATATATGATCGTTTGTTATAAACTTTGTTAAATTTATATAAAAGCTGTAAAAATGTTGAAAATGCATTAGAATTTGAACGAAAATTGTTAAAATCTTATAAAACTATAAGAAAAGATATGTAAACCAAGAAAAATATTGGATCGCTTGTTATGAACTTTGTTAAATTTATATAAAAGCTGTAAAAATGTTTAAAATCCATTAGAACTTGAACGAAAATTGTTAAAATCTAACAAAATGACTGGAAAAATGCGAAATTAAAACAAACATAACGGTACACAGAAGTAAGAATAAAAGAAATTATATGTCAAATTATTTTAATTAATTTAATCTTAATTTGTGGCTGACCACCATTTTTAAATTATTTTTAAATAATTTATTTTTTGAAGAGAAAAGATTTGGCTCCGCCGGGAGTCGAACCCGGGTCTCCTGCGTTACATGCGAGGATGCTAACCGCTACACCACAGAGCTCGGCTCAAGGCAGAGCAAATCCTTCCTCTTCACTGATACCTACTCACCCCTATCTCACAAGTTTTGCGAGTAGTAGCGGGAGGTGGACAAATTTTGTCCAATTTATGGTATTTTATTGACTTAAGTCAATTTTTTAAATTATTTTAATTAATCTAATCTTAATTTGTGGCTAACCACCATTTTTAAATTATTTTTAAATAATTTATTTTTTGAAGAGAAAAGATTTGGCTCCGCCGGGAGTCGAACCCGGGTCTCCTGCGTTACATGCGAGGATGCTAACCGCTACACCACAGAGCTCGGCTCAAGGCAGAGCAAATCCTTCCTCTTCACTGATACCTACTCACCCCTATCTCACAAGTTTTGCGAGTAGTAGCGGGAGGTGGACAAATTTTGTCCAATTTATGGTATTTTATTGACTTAAGTCAATTTTTTAAATTATTTTAATTAATCTAATCTTAATTTGTGGCTAACCACCATTTTTAAATTATTTTTAAATAATTTATTTTTTGAAGAGAAAAGATTTGGCTCCGCCGGGAGTCGAACCCGGGTCTCCTGCGTTACATGCGAGGATGTTAACCGCTACACCACAGAGCTCGGCTCAAGGCAGAGCAAATCCTTCCTCTTCACTGATACCTACTCACCCCTATCCCACAAGTTTTGCGAGTAGTAGCGGGAGGTGGACAAATTTTGTCCAATTTATGGTATTTTATTGACTTAAGTCAATTTTTTAAATTATTTTAATTAATCTAATCTTAATTTGTGGCTAACCACCATTTTAAAATTATTTTTAAATAATTTATTTTTTGAAGAGAAAAGATTTGGCTCCGCCGGGAGTCGAACCCGGGTCTCCTGCGTTACATGCGAGGATGCTAACCGCTACACCACAGATCTCGGCTCAAGGCAGAGCAAATCCTTCCTCTTCACTGATACCTACTCACCCCCTCTGATACCTCTCACAAGGTTTGCGAGTAACGCATGTAACGCAGGAGACCCGGGTTCGACCTCCGGTAAAGCCAAATCTTTACTCTTCAAAAAATAAATTATTTAAAAATATATGTCAAATTGTTATAAAAGTTGTAAAAATGTTGAAAATGCATTAGAATTTGTACGAAAATTGTTAAAATCTTTTAAAATTATAAGAAAAGATAGGTAAACAGAGAAAAATATTGGATCGAAGAAGTATTAAATTTATGATCCCTTGTTATGAACTTTGTAAGATTTATATAAAAGCTGTAAAAATGTTGAAAATGCATTAGAACTTGTACGAAAATTGTTAAAATCTTTTAAAATTATAAGAAAAGATATGTAAACCAAGAAAAATATTGGATCGAAGAAGTATTAATTTTATGATCGTTTGTTATAAACTTTGTTAAATTTATATAAAAGCTGTAAAAATGTTGAAAATGGATTAGGATTTGAACGAAAATTGTTAAAATCTTTTAAAATTATAAGAAAAGATATGTAAACCAAGAAAAATATTGGATCGCTTGTCATGAACTTTGTTAAATTTATATAAAAGCTGTAAAAATGTTGAAAATCCATTAGAACTTGAACGAAAACTGTTAAAATCTAACAAAATGACTGGAAAAATGCGAAATTAAAACAAACATAACGGTACACAAATGTAAGAATAAAAGAAATTATATGTCAAATTGTTATAAAAGTTGTAAAAATGTTGAAAATGCATTAGAATTTGTACGAAAATTGTTAAAATCTTTTAAAATTATGAAAAAAATATATATATGTATATCAAAACCCGATGAAAAATATCGGTACGAAGAAGTAAGAAATAATGAAAATATATGTTTATCTGTTATAAAATTTGTAATAAATGTAGGTGATTCATAAGAATCTGCAAGAAAATTATTGAAATCTTATAAAATTATAAGAAAAGATATGAAAACCAAGAAAAATATTTGATCGAAGAAGTAAGAAAATATATGATCGTTTGTTATAAACTTTGTTAAATTTATATAAAAGCTGTAAAAATGTTGAAAATGCATTAGAATTTGTACGAAAATTGTTAAAATCTTTTAAAATTATAAGAAAAGATATGTAAACCAAGAAAAATATGGGATCGAAGAAGTAAAAAAATATATGATCGCTTGTTATGAACTTTGTTAAATTTATATAAAAGCTGTAAAAATGTTGAAAATGCATTAGAACTTGAACTAAATTTGTTAAAATCTAAGAAAATGACTGGAAAAATGCGAAATTAAAAGAAACATAACGGTACGCAGAAGTAAGAAGTAAAGAAATTATATGTCTAATTGTTATAAAAGTTGTAAAAATGTAGAAGATGTATAAAACTTTGCCAGAAAATTGTTAAAATCATATAAAATTATGAAAAAAAAAATATATATATATATCAAAACCCGATGAAAAATATCGGTACGAAGAAGTAAGAAATAATGAAAATATATGTTTATTTGTTATAAAATTTGTAATAAATGTAGGTGATGCATAAGAATCTGCATGAAAATTATTAAAATCGTATAAAATTATAAGAAAAGATATGAAAACCAAGCAAAATATTAGATCAAAGAAGTATTAAATTTATGATCGTTTGTTATAAACTTTGTTAAATTTATATAAAAGCTGTAAAAATGTTGAAAATGCATTAGAATTTGAACGAAAATTGTTAAAATCTTATAAAATTATAAGAAAAGATATGTAAACCAAGAAAAATATTGGATCGCTTGTTATGAACTTTGTTAGATTTATATAAAAGCTGTAAAAATGTTGAAAATCCATTAGAATTTGTACGAAAATTGTTAAAATCTAACAAAATAACTGGAAAAATGCGAAATTAAAACAAACATAACGGTACACAGAAGTAAGAATAAAAGAAATTATATGTCAAATTGTTATAAAAGTTGTAAAAATGTTGAAAATGCATTAGAATTTGTACGAAAATTGTTAAAATCTTTTAAAATTATAAGAAAAGATATGTAAACCAAGAAAAATATTGGATCGAAGAAGTATTAAATTTATGATCGTTTGTTATAAACTTTGTTAAATTTATATAAAAGCTGTAAAAATGTTGAAAATGCATTAGAATTTGAACGAAAATTGTTAAAATCTTATGAAATTATAAGAAAAAATATGAAAACCAAGAAAAATATTGGATCGAAGAAGTATGAAAATATATGATCGTTTATTATAAACTTTGTTAATTTTATATAAAAGCTTTAAAAATGTTGAAAATGCATTAGAATTTGTACGAAAATTGTTAAAATCTTTTAAAATTATAAGAAAAGATATGTAAACCAAGAAAAATATTGGATCGAAGAAGTAAAAAAATATATCATCGCTTGTTATGAACTTTGTTAAATTTATATAAAAGCTGTAAAAATGTTGAAAATGCATTAGAACTTGAACGAAAATTGTTAAAATCTAACAAAATGACTGGAAAAATGCGAAATTAAAAGAAACATAACGGTACGCAGAAGTAAGAAGTAAAGAAATTATATGTCTAATTGTTATAAAAGTTGTAAAAATGTAGAAGATGTATAAAAATTTGCCAGAAAATTGTTAAAATCTTATAAAATTATGAAAAAAAAAAAATATATATATATCAAAACCCGATGAAAAATATCGGTACGAAGAAGTATGAAATAATGAAAATATATGTTTATCTGTTATAAAATTTGTAATAAATGTAGGTGATGCATAAGAATCTGCAAGAAAATTATTAAAATCTTAAAAAATTATAAGAAAAGATATGAAAACCAAGAAAAATATTTGATCGAAGAAGTATGAAAATATATGATCGTTTGTTATAAACTTTGTTAAATTTATATAAAAGCTGTAAAAATGTTAAAAATTTGTACTAAAATTGTTAAAATCTAATAAACTTATAAGAAAAGATATGTAAATAATAAAACAAGAAAAATTATAAATCGAAGAAGTAAGAAAATATATGATCGTTTGTTATAAACTTTGTTAAATTTATATAAAAGCTGTAAAAATGTTGAAAATGCATAAGAATTTGTACGAAAATTGTTAAAATCTTTTAAAATTATAAGAAAAGATATGTAAACCAAGAAAAATATTGGATCGAAGAAGTATGAAAATATATGATCGTTTATTTATAAACTTTGTTAAATTTATATAAAAGCTGTAAAAATGTTGAAAATGCATTAGAATTTGTACGAAAATTGTTAAAATCTTTTAAAATTATAAGAAAAGATAAGTTAACCAAGAAAAATATTGGATCGAAGAAGTATGAAAATATATGATCGTTTGTTATAAACTTTGTTAAATTTATATAAAAGCTGTAAAAATGTTGAAAATGCATGAGAATTAGTACGAAATTTGTTAATATCTTATAAAATTATAAGAAAAGATATGTAAACCAAGAAAAATATTGGATCGAAGAAGTAAGAAAAAAAGATATAAACGTTTGTTATAAACTTTGTTAAATTTATATAAAAGCTGTAAAAATGTTGAAAAAATGCATTAGAATTTGAACGAAAATTGTTAAAATTATATTAAAAAAGATGAAATTTAAAAAAAAATTACCGGAATGAAGAAATAAGAAAGAAAGAAATTATATGTTTATTTGTTATAAAATTCGTCATTTGTTATAAAAGTAGAAAAATAAATGTGGTGCGTCCGCGCAACACACAACTTTCACTTACCAACTTACTTAGATTAGAAATTAATTCGTTTTGTTAATTGCCACTTCTTAAATGAACAGAACCGTTTAATTATAACGCATTGGTTTGTCATTAAAGGCGTACGCGCATGGGTGAGCTCAAGGTGTTTTATGAGTTGACGGAATATTTTTTTTTTTTCTCCTGTATATGTTTACTTGATTTTCTTCATATATCATATTTAGCCGTTTCTTATTTTTAAGCGTGATGAGAGACATATAATTTCCCAATATAAACTAAAAGAAAGGTACTTTATAGAAAAAACAAAAAAAGCCCCTTCCCCATTTAAGCCCCCTCAGAACATTTTAATAATGATACAGCTTACCTGATATTAAATAACAACTAATTTTCATTAAACATAACGAATTTGATAAAAATCGTTAAAGCCGTTTTTGAGATAATCGATCAAAAAGGTAAAAATTGGACAAAATTTATTAAGTAAAGTCCCCCCTCCTGTTGATCAATTTTGATGAAATTTTTACAGTCATATCTCGGGCATAAAAATACATCAAATACCAAGTTTGATCAAAATCGTGAAAGCCGTTATTGAGTAAATAAAAAAAACACGTGAAAATGATACAAAATTTATTAAGTAAAGTCCCCCCTCCGGTTGATCAATTTTGATGAAATTTTTAGTCATATCTCGGGCATATCAATAGATCAAATACTTAGTTTAATCAAAATCGTTAGAGCCGTTTTTGAGAAAATCGAAAAAAACTTAAAAAGTTATTAAATAAAGTACCCCCTCCCTTTGAGCAAATTTGATGAAATTTTTGCTGTAACATCGTGGGCATATACATACTCTAAATACCCAATTTCAGGTTCGCACGGTTTATAGTTTTTGAGCTAGTCTGTTCACACACAGACACACACACACACACACACACACACACACACACACACACACACAGACCATTTCGCGGGACTTGGTTATTTTGACTCAGGGGACCCCAAAACGTGTATTTCCGTTGAAAACCGGAAGTCGAAAATTTTCACGATCGCAATACTTCCACTTACTATATATTTCATATATAGGTAAGTGAAAGTAAAAATGAACAAATAGCAGCAGAATATATCCTAAGAATGTTTAAAATCATAGTAGAGATGAGAGATGGTCAACTGTTCTTCAATTACGATAGGTTAAATAATGGTCAGGATTTTCAGTTACAATGATATTTATTATGGTAAGCCAACGTTTCGATCCAACTTGTGGATCTTCATCAGGGCTAAAAGAAAACAAATATATGAGTATCTATGCTAGAGGGTGACAATAAATGGATAAATTACAGAACTGATAATAATATAAAAGATGGTGTATACATAAATATTAAAATAAGATGCTGGTTAACAAGATCAAATAGAATATGATATTTACCTACTGAGTCCAGGTGGATACTAAGACTAAAGGTAAAAATAAGGTGAGAGGTAGTGGTAGGGGGTTAGTTTGCCTACTTCAAAGGTTTATGGCGGGGAAATCCAACGCTTTTGAAGTGACAACTGAGTGAACAAAATTATTTAAAACTAACAAAATATATGGTACTGTATACAAATAGTTGTGTCTGGACTGAATAATAACATAAAAATGAGATAATACATAATGTAACAATGCATACAAATATGGAAAATATACAGAAAGAAGCATACAATACAAAAAATAATAATAGTACAAGAGGTACAGAGATAATTGCAGGTACCTATGAAATCAAAACTAGGATTTGAGGATGCGGAAGATGTTAGAATAAGTGGATGAAATTATCTCTTTATCTGTTTTGTGATTTACCGGGTTATTTGTTTCTAGATGGATGAAAATGGATTCTGAGAGGAGACGTTTGTCGTGGTTAGATACAGTTGCTAATATGGAGGGGTTCTCAAAGTCGAAGGAATGGTTGTGGGCAATGGCATGTTCTGCTAATTTAGATGTAGACGAATTACGCGTGGAAATACTGTATTTATGTTGATAAATACGTTTTTTAAAATAATTTTTGGTTTCACCTATATAGCAACTGTTGCAATTAAGCGTGGAGCACTGGATACGATAAACTACATTACACTTGTCTAGGAGAGGTACAGGGTCTTTGAGTTTTGTATGAAGATTTTTTAATTTATTGTTATTTTTTAATACTAGGCGCATGTGTGGGAAACTCGATGAGAAGGATTTTTTAATTGAAGAATTGAAGAACAGTTGACCATCTCTCATCTCTACTATGATTTTAAACATTCTTAGGATATATTCTGCTGCTATTTGTTCATTTTTTTTTCTACTTTTATAACAAATGACGAAGTTTATAACAAATAAACATATAATTTCTTTCTTTCTTATTTCTTCATTCCGGTAATTTTTTTTTAAATTTCATCTTTTTTAATATAATTTTAACAATTTTCGTTCAAATTCTAATGCATTTTTTCAACATTTTTACAGCTTTTATATAAATTTAACAAAGTTTATAACAAACGTTTATATCTTTTTTTCTTACTTCTTCGATCCAATATTTTTCTTGGTTTACATATCTTTTCTTATAATTTTATAAGATTTTAACAAATTTTGTACAAATTCTCATGCATTTTCAACATTTTTACAGCTTTTATATAAATTTAACAAAGTTTATAACAAACGATCATATATTTTCATACTTCTTCGATCCAATATTTTTCTTGGTTAACTTATCTTTTCTTATAATTTTAAAAGATTTTAACAATTTTCGTACAAATTCTAATGCATTTTCAACATTTTTACAGCTTTTATATAAATTTAACAAAGTTTATAACAAACGATCATATATTTTCTTACTTCTTCGATTTATAATTTTTCTTGGTTTATTATTTACATATCTTTTCTTATAAGTTTATTAGATTTTAACAATTTTAGTACAAATTCTAATGCATTTTTAACATTTTTACAGCTTTTATATAAATTTAACAAAGTTTATAACAAACGATCATATATTTTCATACTTCTTCGATCAAATATTTTTCTTGGTTTTCATATCTTTTCTTATAATTTTATAAGATTTTAATAATTTTCTTGCAGATTCTTATGCATCACCTACATTTATTACAAATTTTATAACAAATAAACATATATTTTCATTATTTCTTACTTCTTCATACCGATATTTTTCATCGGGTTTTGATATATATATATATATTTTTTTTTTCATAATTTTATAAGATTTTAACAATTTTCTGGCAAATTTTTATACATCTTCTACATTTTTACAACTTTTATAACAATTAGACATATAATTTCTTTACTTCTTACTTCGGCGTACCGTTATGTTTCTTTTAATTTCGCATTTTTCCAGTCATTTTGTTAGATTTTAACAATTTTCGTTCAAGTTCTAATGCATTTTCAACATTTTTACAGCTTTTATATAAATTTAACAAAGTTTATAACAAACGATCATATATTTTCATACTTCTTCGATCCAATATTTTTCTTGGTTAACTTATCTTTTCTTATAATTTTAAAAGATTTTAACAATTTTCGTACAAATTCTAATGCATTTTCAACATTTTTACAGCTTTTATATAAATTTAACAAAGTTTATAACAAACGATCATATATTTTCTTACTTCTTCGATTTATAATTTTTCTTGGTTTATTATTTACATATCTTTTCTTATAAGTTTATAAGATTTTAACAAATTTCTTACAAATTCTAATGCATTTTTAACATTTTTACAGCTTTTATATAAATTTAACAAAGTTTATAACAAACGATCATATATTTTCATACTTCTTCGATCCAATATTTTTCTTGGTTTTCATATCTTTTCTTATAATTTTATAAGATTTTAATAATTTTCTTGCAGATTCTTATGCATCACCTACATTTATTACAAATTTTATAACAAATAAACATATATTTTCATTATTTCTTACTTCTTCATACCGATATTTTTCATCGGGTTTTGATATATATATATATATATTTTTTTTTCATAATTTTATAAGATTTTAACAATTTTCTGGCAAATTTTTATACATCTTCTACATTTTTACAACTTTTATAACAATTAGACATATAATTTCTTTACTTCTTACTTCGGCGTACCGTTATGTTTCTTTTAATTTCGCATTTTTCCAGTCATTTTGTTAGATTTTAACAATTTTCGTTCAAGTTCTAATGCATTTTCAACATTTTTACAGCTTTTATATAAATTTAACAAAGTTTATAACAAACGATCATATATTTTCATACTTCTTCGATCCAATATTTTTCTTGGTTAACTTATCTTTTCTTATAATTTTAAAAGATTTTAACAATTTTCGTACAAATTCTAATGCATTTTCAACATTTTTACAGCTTTTATATAAATTTAACAAAGTTTATAACAAACGATCATAAATTTAATACTTCTTCGATCCAATATTTTTCTTGGTTTACATATCTTTTCTTATAATTTTAAAAGATTTTAACAATTTTCGTACAAATTCTAATGCATTTTCAACATTTTTATAGCTTTTATATAAATTTAACAAAGTTTATAACAAACGATCATATATTTTCTTACTTCTTCGATTTATAATTTTTCTTGTTTTATTATTTACATATCTTTTCTTATAAGTTTATTAGAATTTAACAATTTTAGTACAAATTTTTAACATTTTTACAGCTTTTATATAAATTTAACAAAGTTTATAACAAACGATCATATATTTTCATACTTCTTCGATCCAATATTTTTCTTGGTTTACATATCTTTTCTTATAATTTTAAAAGATTTTAACAATTTTCGTTCAAATTCTAATGCATTTTTTCAACATTTTTACAGCTTTTATATAAATTTAACAAAGTTTATAACAAACGTTTATATCTTTTTTTCTTACTTCTTCGATCCAATATTTTTCTCTGTTTACATATCTTTTCTTATAATTTTATAAGATTTTAACAAATTTTGTACTAATTCTCATGCATTTTCAACATTTTTACAGCTTTTATATAAATTTAACAAAGTTTATAACAAACGATCATATATTTTCATACTTCTTCGATCCAATATTTTTCTTGGTTAACTTATCTTTTCTTATAATTTTAAAAGATTTTAACAATTTTCGTACAAATTCTAATGCATTTTCAACATTTTTACAGCTTTTATATAAATTTAACAAAGTTTATAACAAACGATCATATATTTTCTTACTTCTTCGATTTATAATTTTTCTTGGTTTATTATTTACATATCTTTTCTTATAAGTTTATTAGATTTTAACAATTTTAGTACAAATTCTAATGCATTTTTAACATTTTTACAGCTTTTATATAAATTTAACAAAGTTTATAACAAACGATCATATATTTTCATACTTCTTCGATCAAATATTTTTCTTGGTTTTCATATCTTTTCTTATAATTTTATAAGATTTTAATAATTTTCTTGCAGATTCTTATGCATCACCTACATTTATTACAAATTTTATAACAAATAAACATATATTTTCATTATTTCTTACTTCTTCATACCGATATTTTTCATCGGGTTTTGATATATATATATATATATTTTTTTTTCATAATTTTATAAGATTTTAACAATTTTCTGGCAAATTTTTATACATCTTCTACATTTTTACAACTTTTATAACAATTAGACATATAATTTTTTTACTTCTTACTTCGGCGTACCGTTATGTTTCTTTTAATTTCGCATTTTTCCAGTCATTTTGTTAGATTTTAACAATTTTCGTTCAAGTTCTAATGCATTTTCAACATTTTTACAGCTTTTATATAAATTTAACAAAGTTTATAACAAACGATCATATATTTTCATACTTCTTCGATCCAATATTTTTCTTGGTTAACTTATCTTTTCTTATAATTTTAAAAGATTTTAACAATTTTCGTACAAATTCTAATGCATTTTCAACATTTTTACAGCTTTTATATAAATTTAACAAAGTTTATAACAAACGATCATATATTTTCTTACTTCTTCGATTTATAATTTTTCTTGGTTTATTATTTACATATCTTTTCTTATAAGTTTATTAGATTTTAACAATTTTAGTACAAATTCTAATGCATTTTTAACATTTTTACAGCTTTTATATAAATTTAACAAAGTTTATAACAAACGATCATATATTTTCATACTTCTTCGATCTAATATTTTTCTTGGTTTTCATATCTTTTCTTATAATTTTATAAGATTTTAATAATTTTCTTGCAGATTCTTATGCATCACCTACATTTATTACAAATTTTATAACAAATAAACATATATTTTCATTATTTCTTACTTCTTCATACCGATATTTTTCATCGGGTTTTGATATATATATATATATATTTTTTTTTCATAATTTTATAAGATTTTAACAATTTTCTGGCAAATTTTTATACATCTTCTACATTTTTACAACTTTTATAACAATTAGACATATAATTTCTTTACTTCTTACTTCGGCGTACCGTTATGTTTCTTTTAATTTCGCATTTTTCCAGTCATTTTGTTAGATTTTAACAATTTTCGTTCAAGTTCTAATGCATTTTCAACATTTTTACAGCTTTTATATAAATTTAACAAAGTTCATAACAAACGATCATATATTTTATTACTTCTTCGATCCAATATTTTTCTTGGTTTACATATCTTTTCTTATAATTTTATAAGATTTTAACAATTTTCGTACAAATTCTAATGCATTTTCAACATTTTTACAGCTTTTATATAAAATTAACAAAGTTTATAATAAACGATCATATATTTTCATACTTCTTCGATGCAATATTTTTCTTGGTTTTCATATTTTTTCTTATAATTTTATAAGATTTTAATAATTTTCGTTCAAATTCTAATGCATTTTCAACATTTTTACAGCTTTTATATAAATTTAACAAAGTTTATAACAAACGATCATAAATTTAATACTTCTTCGATCCAATATTTTTCTTGGTTTACATATCTTTTCTTATAATTTTAAAAGATTTTAACAATTTTCGTACAAATTCTAATGCATTTTCAACATTTTTACAGCTTTTATATAAATTTAACAAAGTTTATAACAAACGATCATATATTTTCTTACTTCTTCGATTTATAATTTTTCTTGTTTTATTATTTACATATCTTTTCTTATAAGTTTATTAGAATTTAACAATTTTAGTACAAATTTTTAACATTTTTACAGCTTTTATATAAATTTAACAAAGTTTATAACAAACGATCATATATTTTCATACTTCTTCGATCAAATATTTTTCTTGGTTTTCATATCTTTTCTTATAATTTTATAAGATTTTAATAATTTTCTTGCAGATTCTTATGCATCACCTACATTTATTACAAATTTTATAACAGATAAACATATATTTTCATTATTTCTTACTTCTTCGTACCGATATTTTTCATCGGGTTTTGATATATATATATTTTTTTTTTTTCATAATTTTATAAGATTTTAACAATTTTCTGGCAAATTTTTATACATCTTCTACATTTTTACAACTTTTATAACAATTAGACATATAATTTCTTTACTTCTTACTTCTGCGTACCGTTATGTTTCTTTTAATTTCGCATTTTTCCAGTCATTTTGTTAGATTTTAACAATTTTCGTTCAAGTTCTAATGCATTTTCAACATTTTTACAGCTTTTATATAAATTTAACAAAGTTCATAACAAGCGATCATATATTTTTTTACTTCTTCGATCCAATATTTTTCTTGGTTTACATATCTTTTCTTATAATTTTAAAAGATTTTAACAATTTTCGTACAAATTCTAATGCATTTTCAACATTTTTACAGCTTTTATATAAAATTAACAAAGTTTATAACAAACGATCATATATTTTCTTACTTCTTCGAAAAATAACTTTTCTTGGTTTACATATCTTTTCTTATAATTTTATAAGATTTTAATAATTTTCGTTTAAATTCTAATGCATTTTTTCAACATTTTTACAGCTTTTATATAAATTTAACAAAGTTTATAACAAACGTTTATATCTTTTTTTCTTACTTCTTCGATCCAATATTTTTCTTGGTTTACATATCTTTTCTTATAATTTTATAAGATTTTAACAAATTTCGTACAAATTCTAATCCATTTTCAACATTTTTACAGCTTTTATATAAATTTAACAAAGTTTATAACAAACGATCATATATTTTCATACTTCTTCGATCCAATATTTTTCTTGGTTAACTTATCTTTTCTTATAATTTTAAAAGATTTTAACAATTTTCGTACAAATTCTTATGCATTTTCAACATTTTTACAGCTTTTATATAAATTTAACAAAGTTTATAACAAACGATCATATATTTTCTTACTTCTTCGATTTATAATTTTTCTTGGTTTATTATTTACATATCTTTTCTTATAAGTTTATTAGATTTTAACAATTTTAGTACAAATTCTAATGCATTTTTAACATTTTTACAGCTTTTATATAAATTTAACAAAGTTTATAACAAACGATCATATATTTTCATACTTCTTCGATCTAATATTTTTCTTGGTTTTCATATCTTTTCTTATAATTTTATAAGATTTTAATAATTTTCTTGCAGATTCTTATGCATCACCTACATTTATTACAAATTTTATAACAAATAAACATATATTTTCATTATTTCTTACTTCTTCATACCGATATTTTTCATCGGGTTTTGATATATATATATATATATTTTTTTTTCATAATTTTATAAGATTTTAACAATTTTCTGGCAAATTTTTATACATCTTCTACATTTTTACAACTTTTATAACAATTAGACATATAATTTTTTTACTTCTTACTTCGGCGTACCGTTATGTTTCTTTTAATTTCGCATTTTTCCAGTCATTTTGTTAGATTTTAACAATTTTCGTTCAAGTTCTAATGCATTTTCAACATTTTTACAGCTTTTATATAAATTTAACAAAGTTTATAACAAACGATCATATATCTTTTTTTCTTACTTCTTCGATCCAATATTTTTCTTGGTTAACTTATCTTTTCTTATAATTTTATAAGATTTTAATAATTTTCGTACAAATTCTAATGCATTTTCAACATTTTTACAGCTTTTATATAAATTTAACAAAGTTTATAACAAACGATCATATATTTTCTTACTTCTTCGATTTATAATTTTTCTTGGTTTATTATTTACATATCTTTTCTTATAAGTTTATTAGATTTTAACAATTTTAGTACAAATTCTAATGCATTTTTAACATTTTTACAGCTTTTATATAAATTTAACAAAGTTTATAACAAACGATCATATATTTTCATACTTCTTCGATCTAATATTTTTCTTGGTTTTCATATCTTTTCTTATAATTTTATAAGATTTTAATAATTTTCTTGCAGATTCTTATGCATCACCTACATTTATTACAAATTTTATAACAAATAAACATATATTTTCATTATTTCTTACTTCTTCATACCGATATTTTTCATCGGGTTTTGATATATATATATATATATTTTTTTTTCATAATTTTATAAGATTTTAACAATTTTCTGGCAAATTTTTATACATCTTCTACATTTTTACAACTTTTATAACAATTAGACATATAATTTCTTTACTTCTTACTTCGGCGTACCGTTATGTTTCTTTTAATTTCGCATTTTTCCAGTCATTTTGTTAGATTTTAACAATTTTCGTTCAAGTTCTAATGCATTTTCAACATTTTTACAGCTTTTATATAAATTTAACAAAGTTCATAACAAGCGATCATATATTTTTTTACTTCTTCGATCCAATATTTTTCTTGGTTTACATATCTTTTCTTATAATTTTATAAGATTTTAACAATTTTCGTACAAATTCTAATGCATTTTCAACATTTTTACAGCTTTTATATAAAATTAACAAAGTTTATAATAAACGATCATATATTTTCATACTTCTTCGATGCAATATTTTTCTTGGTTTTCATATTTTTTCTTATAATTTTATAAGATTTTAATAATTTTCGTTCAAATTCTAATGCATTTTCAACATTTTTACAGCTTTTATATAAATTTAACAAAGTTTATAACAAACGATCATAAATTTAATACTTCTTCGATCCAATATTTTTCTTGGTTTACATATCTTTTCTTATAATTTTAAAAGATTTTAACAATTTTCGTACAAATTCTAATGCATTTTCAACATTTTTACAGCTTTTATATAAATTTAACAAAGTTTATAACAAACGATCATATATTTTCTTACTTCTTCGATTTATAATTTTTCTTGTTTTATTATTTACATATCTTTTCTTATAAGTTTATTAGAATTTAACAATTTTAGTACAAATTTTTAACATTTTTACAGCTTTTATATAAATTTAACAAAGTTTATAACAAACGATCATATATTTTCATACTTCTTCGATCAAATATTTTTCTTGGTTTTCATATCTTTTCTTATAATTTTATAAGATTTTAATAATTTTCTTGCAGATTCTTATGCATCACCTACATTTATTACAAATTTTATAACAGATAAACATATATTTTCATTATTTCTTACTTCTACGTACCGATATTTTTCATCGGGTTTTGATATATATATATTTTTTTTTTTTTCATAATTTTATAAGATTTTAACAATTTTCTGGCAAATTTTTATACATCTTCTACATTTTTACAACTTTTATAACAATTAGACATATAATTTCTTTACTTCTTACTTCTGCGTACCGTTATGTTTCTTTTAATTTCGCATTTTTCCAGTCATTTTGTTAGATTTTAACAATTTTCGTTCAAGTTCTAATGCATTTTCAACATTTTTACAGCTTTTATATAAATTTAACAAAGTTCATAACAAGCGATCATATATTTTTTTACTTCTTCGATCCAATATTTTTCTTGGTTTACATATCTTTTCTTATAATTTTAAAAGATTTTAACAATTTTCGTACAAATTCTAATGCATTTTCAACATTTTTACAGCTTTTATATAAAATTAACAAAGTTTATAATAAACGATCATATATTTTCATACTTCTTCGATCCAATATTTTTCTTGGTTTACATATCTTTTCTTATAATTTTATAAGATTTTAATAATTTTCGTTTAAATTCTAATGCATTTTTTCAACATTTTTACAGCTTTTATATAAATTTTACAAAGTTTATAACAAACGTTTATATCTTTTTTTCTTACTTCTTCGATCCAATATTTTTCTTGGTTTACATATCTTTTCTTATAATTTTATAAGATTTTAACAAATTTCGTACTAATTCTCATGCATTTTCAACATTTTTACAGCTTTTATATAAATTTAACAAAGTTTATAACAAACGATCATATATTTTCATACTTCTTCGATCCAATATTTTTCTTGGTTAACTTATCTTTTCTTATAATTTTAAAAGATTTTAACAATTTTCGTACAAATTCTTATGCATTTTCAACATTTTTACAGCTTTTATATAAATTTAACAAAGTTTATAACAAACGATCATATATTTTCTTACTTCTTCGATTTATAATTTTTCTTGGTTTATTATTTACATATCTTTTCTTATAAGTTTATTAGATTTTAACAATTTTAGTACAAATTCTAATGCATTTTTAACATTTTTACAGCTTTTATATAAATTTAACAAAGTTTATAACAAACGATCATATATTTTCATACTTCTTCGATCTAATATTTTTCTTGGTTTTCATATCTTTTCTTATAATTTTATAAGATTTTAATAATTTTCTTGCAGATTCTTATGCATCACCTACATTTATTACAAATTTTATAACAAATAAACATATATTTTCATTATTTCTTACTTCTTCATACCGATATTTTTCATCGGGTTTTGATATATATATATATATATTTTTTTTTCATAATTTTATAAGATTTTAACAATTTTCTGGCAAATTTTTATACATCTTCTACATTTTTACAACTTTTATAACAATTAGACATATAATTTCTTTACTTCTTACTTCGGCGTACCGTTATGTTTCTTTTAATTTCGCATTTTTCCAGTCATTTTGTTAGATTTTAACAATTTTCGTTCAAGTTCTAATGCATTTTCAACATTTTTACAGCTTTTATATAAATTTAACAAAGTTCATAACAAGCGATCATATATTTTTTTACTTCTTCGATCCAATATTTTTCTTGGTTTACATATCTTTTCTTATAATTTTATAAGATTTTAACAATTTTCGTACAAATTCTAATGCATTTTCAACATTTTTACAGCTTTTATATAAAATTAACAAAGTTTATAATAAACGATCATATATTTTCATACTTCTTCGATGCAATATTTTTCTTGGTTTTCATATTTTTTCTTATAATTTTATAAGATTTTAATAATTTTCGTTCAAATTCTAATGCATTTTCAACATTTTTACAGCTTTTATATAAATTTAACAAAGTTTATAACAAACGATCATAAATTTAATACTTCTTCGATCCAATATTTTTCTTGGTTTACATATCTTTTCTTATAATTTTAAAAGATTTTAACAATTTTCGTACAAATTCTAATGCATTTTCAACATTTTTACAGCTTTTATATAAATTTAACAAAGTTTATAACAAACGATCATATATTTTCTTACTTCTTCGATTTATAATTTTTCTTGTTTTATTATTTACATATCTTTTCTTATAAGTTTATTAGAATTTAACAATTTTAGTACAAATTTTTAACATTTTTACAGCTTTTATATAAATTTAACAAAGTTTATAACAAACGATCATATATTTTCATACTTCTTCGATCAAATATTTTTCTTGGTTTTCATATCTTTTCTTATAATTTTATAAGATTTTAATAATTTTCTTGCAGATTCTTATGCATCACCTACATTTATTACAAATTTTATAACAGATAAACATATATTTTCATTATTTCTTACTTCTTCGTACCGATATTTTTCATCGGGTTTTGATATATATATATTTTTTTTTTTTCATAATTTTATAAGATTTTAACAATTTTCTGGCAAATTTTTATACATCTTCTACATTTTTACAACTTTTATAACAATTAGACATATAATTTCTTTACTTCTTACTTCTGCGTACCGTTATGTTTCTTTTAATTTCGCATTTTTCCAGTCATTTTGTTAGATTTTAACAATTTTCGTTCAAGTTCTAATGCATTTTCAACATTTTTACAGCTTTTATATAAATTTAACAAAGTTCATAACAAGCGATCATATCTTTTTTTCTTAATTCTTCGATCCAATATTTTTCTTGGTTTACATATCTTTGCTTATAATTTTAAAAGATTTTAACAATTTTCGTACAAATTCTAATGCATTTTCAACATTTTTACAGCTTTTATATAAAATTAACAAAGTTTATAATAAACGATCATATATTTTCATACTTCTTCGATCCAATATTTTTCTTGGTTTTCATATCTTTTCTTATAATTTTATAAGATTTTAACAATTTTTGTACAAATTCAAATTCCTTTTTTCAACATTTTTACAGCTTTTATATAAATTTAACAAAGTTTATAACAAACGTTTATATCTTTTCTTTCTTACTTCTTCGATCCAATATTTTTCTTGGTTTACATATCTTTTCTTATAATTTTATAAGATTTTAACAAATTTCGTACTAATTCTAATCCATTTTCAACATTTTTACAGCTTTTATATAAATTTAACAAAGTTTATAACAAACGATCATATATTTTCATACTTCTTCGATCCAATATTTTTCTTGGTTAACTTATCTTTTCTTATAATTTTAAAAGATTTTAACAATTTTCGTACAAATTCTTATGCATTTTCAACATTTTTACAGCTTTTATATAAATTTAACAAAGTTTATAACAAACGATCATATATTTTCTTACTTCTTCGATTTATAATTTTTCTTGGTTTATTATTTACATATCTTTTCTTATAAGTTTATTAGATTTTAACAATTTTAGTACAAATTCTAATGCATTTTTAACATTTTTACAGCTTTTATATAAATTTAACAAAGTTTATAACAAACGATCATATATTTTCATACTTCTTCGATCAAATATTTTTCTTGGTTTTCATATCTTTTCTTATAATTTTATAAGATTTTAATAATTTTCTTGCAGATTCTTATGCATCACCTACATTTATTACAAATTTTATTACAGATAAACATATATTTTCATTATTTCTTACTTCTTCGTACCGATATTTTTCATCGGGTTTTGATATATACAGGGTGTTTCGGAATTGCACGGCACTATTTTAGGTACGTGTTCTCTAACACAAAATAAACAAAAAAGTTCATATTAACATATATCTCAAACTCATTTATTAAACAGATATCAAAGGTTAAAGATTTATTATTTATTTACTGCATTAAGACTGACTGTACAACGTTTAACGTGGTTAATACTAAATAAAAGGTTTTAATCACCTGATAAACAAATGAACGATAAGCAATGACAGTAGTTGCTCATCTGTTTGTCTAGTTCTGTGTGTTTTAGTGTGAGTGAATCTTGTGACACAGTTCAATTTATGATTATCATGGGAGATACCACAAATTTATTCACTTTTGATGAACAAACAGACATGCTTTTAGCTTATGGCGAGGTACATACAAACGGTGCTGCTGCTGTTCGAAGATATCGTGAAAAATTTCCTAACCGAAGAATACCAAATCGTAAAACGTTTGAGGCCATTGAAAGACGTCTTAGGGATAATGGTACGCTAAAACCTATACGAGTGAACGCCGGTCGACAACGATTTCGACGAACTGCAAACGTAGAAGAAGAAATACTCGATGCTGTTCAGTTATCTCCTACTACTAGTACCAGAAGATTGTCACGTCGTTTCGATGTTTCCTCTACCAGCGTATGGCGAACTTTACGCGAACAACAATTATATCCATTTCACGTATCAAGTAGGTAAGATTTGTTACCACAAGATTATAACAAGCGCAGAAATTTCTCCCAGTGGTTAATTCGACAATGCACACGAGATCCTAACTTCCTGAACTGCATTTTGGTTACTGATGAATCTTGCTTTACAAGAAACGGGATTCTTAATTTTCGAAATACCCATACTTGGGCCGAAGAAAACCCTCATACGACTGATGTTGGACATTACCAACATACATTCTCTTTAAATGTCTGGTGTGGTCTTCTAAGCGAAAAAATCATCGGCCCCTTCTTTTTGCCACCTAGGCTGTCAGGTATATCTTACTTGCATTTTTTGCAAAATAATCTGCATGATATTCTAGAAGATATTCCGCTAGGCATTAGGCAAAGGCTGTGGTCTATGCATGACGGTGCTCCAGCTCACTTGTCTCATAGTGTCACTGATTATTTAAATGCAACTTATGGAGACCGATGGGTTGGTCGAAACGGACCTGTTAAATGGCCACCACGATCTCCGGATTTAACGCCATTAGATTATTTTGTGTGGGGCTGGATGAAGTCTATGGTTTATTCTGCGGCAGTTGACACGCAAGAAGAGCTAAGAAATCGGATCGTGGAAGCCGCAGTAACTATCAACCACCATCCTGATGCTATACGAAGAGCCAGAGAAGCATGGATTCGTCGTGCTGAATGTTGCATTCAACAAAACGGAGGCGCCTTTGAACATTTACTCTAAATGTTGTAATAATAATAAATAAATAGTAATAATAAATCATTAACCTTTGATATCTGTTTAATAAATGAGTTTGAGATACATATTAATATGAACTTTTTTGTTTATTTTGTGTTAGAGAACACGTACCTAAAATAGTGCCGTGCAATTCCGAAACACCCTGTATATATATTTTTATTTTTCATAATTTTATAAGATTTTAACAATTTTCTGGCAAATTTTTATACATCTTCTACATTTTTACAACTTTTATAACAATTAGACATATAATTTCTTTACAACATATAATTTATAACAAACGATCATATATTTTCATACTTCTTCGATCCAATATTTTTCTTGGTTTTCATATTTTTTCTTATAATTTTATAAGATTTTAATAATTTTCGTTCAAATTCTAATGCATTTTCAACATTTTTACAGCTTTTATATAAATTTAACAAAGTTTATAACAAACGATCATAAATTTAATACTTCTTCGATCCAATATTTTTCTTGGTTTACATATCTTTTCTTATAATTTTAAAAGATTTTAACAATTTTCGTACAAATTCTAATGCATTTTCAACATTTTTACAACTTTTATAACAATTTGACATATAATTTCTTTTATTCTTACTTCTGTGTACCGTTATGTTTGTTTTAATTTCGCATTTTTCCAGTCATTTTGTTAGATTTTAACAATTTTCGTTCAAGTTGTAACGAAAAAAAAATAAACAAAAAAAAAAATTTTTTATTTAATAAAACTCATTAAGTAATAATCGAAGAGGGCTTAATATATTTTTGTATATAATTAAAATATGTGTTGTTTTAAAAGCTTTGTATTAGTTTTTTATTGATATAATATTTTTTATTTAGCTATAAAAATAATTATGTTTTATTTTAAAAGAAGAGACGGGACCGAGGTAATTAATTGAAAAACAGCTGTTATTAAGGCATTTGTTTTTTTTAACAAACAACGAAGAAAAAGACAGGAGATGTTCGCTAGCGTTCGACGAGTGATGATAAAATGAGACTGTTTTAGTGATTAACGTAGTTGTGGTCTATATCGCTAAATATCAGAGAATTGAAGAATAGTGGTGTTCACGGGAGATTCCGGTGACGAGAATCGCCAAGCCGAGTGGCTACTGGCAACAAAGCTATGAGAAGACAGGCGAGTTAAGAGAACAGACTGGAGATATTTTTCTTTTAATTTCTTTGTTAAACCTTGCTTTTTTTTTATTGAATAGTTATAAGTTTAAATTGTTTCTAGTTGTGTGAATAGAGTTAGATTTTGATCAGGCCTGACTACAGAAATTGTGAGTAAATTTTATTTTTAATATCCTAGTGTAAATTAAATTAAAATTAAAAGTTTTTTTATTTGAGTTTAATTTGTTTTGTTCAATTTCTTTTTAACTTACCATTAAGTAGTTCATAAGTGTAAATTGCAAATTGTATTTTATGTACAGCCCTCTCCGAGATTTTAAGGTAATCTTCACTTATTAAATTTAAATTATTTTTTTTTTTATTCAGTTTGCTTTAGGTTTTCGCTATTTCCTTAAAATAAATAGCGTGGCGCCCCTTAATTTATTTCAATTTTTTTTTAATCACTAGTCATTTAAGAACCCGCCCGTCTCCACTGAGCTACCACCTTTTTTGTTACGATTGTTTTATTTATTTATAACCAATTAATATATTTTTTTAACGTAACAAAATGGCGCCCAACGTGGGGCCATAAGTGATTAGATAGATGCTTAATTTAAAATTGATTTAGTGATTTTTAAATAAAATTATTTTTTTTGTAGTAATAGTGAATTTTATTTTATCTACTAAGAAAAATTAGTATAATTTTTTCTTGGTTCTTTTGAAATCATAAAGATGAAGGTCGATAGGTTGTTAAAGGACGAGCTTGAATACGAATTAAGGATTCGGGGGATAGTTGGAATATCTACTGTAGAAGATATGAGGAAAAGACTTCGGACCGTCTTTAAACTAGAGAGTGCAGGAAAATATGTAGCTCCGGTAGTTGACCTTTCTCCTACGGAAGAATTAAGCGTGTGTGAAGAGAAAATTGCCACTGTTAAGAACAAGATTTCTGTTCTCCCACCCTCTAGTTCTACCGGGGATATAGATAAAATCGATACAGGTCTTCAACATTTGATTAATAGACTAAACCGGATACCAACGAAAGACACCATTGAAACGGAGAGGAAGTCAGAAGCAATTTCAAAATGCCTTCTATTATTTGAGGAACTAGAAGAAAAATTGAGTGGGCAACCTCCTGTTTCAGAATCCCACTTTGAAAACCAGAATCCCGGAAAGTCTCAGGAGGGTAAAGTACAATCAGTGATTACCGAATCAACTGAAGATACAAAGAAGCCTGTAACGACCGTTGAGTCGGAGTCAGACGTTGCTGAAACTAAGTACGTGATCAGAAGAACTGAAACTCCCATAAGAGATTGGGGAATTCACTTCACAGGCGATGGGGAAGGTCTCAGTGTCCATGCGTTTTTAGAGACTGTAGAGGAGTTAAGCTTGGCAAGGAATACTACTCATGAAGAACTTTTTAGGGCTGCGTACGACTTGTTTAAAGGACCAGCACTGATTTGGTTTCGAGCTGTACGGAAAGAAGTAACAACGTGGGCTGAACTTATCTCAGAATTGAAAGCCGAATATACACCTTTAGACTATGAGGATCGCCTTTGGGAAGAAATAAAGAGAAGAACTCAAGGACATGCAGAGTCGATGGGTACATTCGTGGCAGTTATGAAGAATTATTTTAACCGTTTACCAACTATGCCTACGGAAGACCAAATGTTGAATATCATTAAGAAGAATTTGAACCCCCTCTACTTGGAAAGAATGGCTTTGCACCAAGTAACAACATTGAAGGAGTTAGTAATAATCGGTCGGCAGATTGAAGAAGTAAGGTGGAGAATGAACGAATATCGACCGCCACCAGATAGTAAAGGATTACTCGAACCCGACTTGGCCTATCACCCGCCAACGAGGAAACAACTTAATCAAGACGACACAGTAGCAGCATCGAAGATGGTTGTAGAAGCCTTGGCTAAACCCAATTACACATTTCGCTGTTGGAACTGTGGAGGGACCAATCATTCGTTCAAAAAGTGTCGCTCAGTAAAAACCAAATTCTGTATAGGTTGTGGCCTAAGGGATGCGGATAGAAAGACATGTAAACGTTGTAATACCACCAACCAGGGAAACGATCAAGGGGGTCAGGCCTAAGTGGAAGGGAGCCTGGACGAAGCCCGAATTCCACGACGAAAGCTGAGTGGGTAGAGTGGTTGTCGATTGTGGAAGAAGTTTTCGCTGGAAAGAAATGGAAAATTCTTAGACATCCAGCAAATGAACAGGATCGAAGGCCGTATTTAACAGTCAACATTTTGGGAAGACAAGAAACGGGATTGCTGGATTCTGGGGCTTCAAGGTCATTGATAAGTGAGGAATGCTGGAAACGTTTTTCACGGCTGGGTGTAAAGCTACACAAAAAACCCAAAATTCAAATAAATGCTGCTGGAGGCACCGCGCTCAACGTTTTTGGAAGCGTAAACGTGCCAGTGGAGTTGGAAGGTAAAATGAGAATTATCCAATTTTTGGTAGTTTCCAACTTGGTGGATGAACTTATATTGGGCATCGACTTCTGGAATAAATTTAGATTGGTTCCAGACATATCGAAAAATATGTGGCACTTTGCTCCAACAGAAGAATGTTTAGTTGTGTCACAGAATGGCCCTGCTGTCCTAACTAGACCGAATCTTACGCAGGAACAGGAAGAAACCTTAAATCGGCTTATCGGACATTGGCGAAATATCCGACCATCAAAGTTAGGATGTACAAGCAGGGTAGAGCACGAAATAAATACCGGTGATAGTAAGCCAGTCAAACAGCGTTACTACCCTGTTTCACCAAAGATCCAAGATATCTTAAATAAGGAGCTCGATGAAATGCTCGAAGAAGGAATTGTAGAGCCGTCACAGAGTGCTTGGTCGTCACCTGTTGTTTTAGTGAAGAAACCCGATGAATCCTACCGTTTTTGCGTGGATTATCGTCAGTTAAATGCCGTGACTAAAAGAGACGCCTACCCGCTGCCCTACATTTCGAATATATTGGATAGGTTACGTGATGCCAAGATACTTTCTTCCATCGACATAAAGAGCGCATACTGGCAGATACCAATGGCTGCTGAAAGCAAGGAAAAGACAGCTTTTACTGTTCCCAACCGCGGCCTCTTCCATTTTTGTAGAATGCCTTTTGGACTGCATAATGCACCAGCGACATGGCAAAGACTGATTGACGATGTTTTGAGAGCAGATTTAGAACCAAATATCTTTGTTTACTTGGATGACATCATTGTGGTCTCATCAGACTTCGATTCCCACATAGAAACATTGGAGAAGGTCTTAGAAAGATTGAGCTCAGCCAACTTAACGGTGAATTGGGAGAAAAGTCAGTTTTGCAGAGAGGAACTAAAGTTTCTGGGATATGTGGTAAATGAGAACGGCCTACAAGTTGATCCGGGAAAGATTGAGGCGATATTAAACTACCCAGCACCTAAGAACGTAAAGCAAGTGAGACAGTTTATAGGGCTTTCTTCCTGGTATCGCCGCTTTGTCCCTAATTTCTCGACTCTAACTTCACCGCTATCGGATCTATTGAAGAAAAACAAGAGATGGAAATGGGGACAAGAACAAGAAGAAGCGTTCAGATTACTGAAGGAGAAGCTTGTCACAGCACCTGTGTTAGCATGTCCTGACTTCAGTAAGCGATTCTTCCTACAAACCGATGCCTCTAAAACAGGATTAGGGGCTATTCTTTACCAAGAATACCCAGAAGGAGATCGGGTCATAGCTTATGCGAGCCGAAGTTTGACCACAGCCGAGAGGAAATACAGTGTAACTGAGCAAGAGTGCTTAGCAGTTCTCTGGGCAATAGAGAAGTTTCGGCCTTATTTGGAAGGGATGGATTTTACAGTTATTACTGACCACATTGCCTTAAAATGGTTGAATAGTCTTCGCGACCCTCAAGGTCGACTGGCTAGGTGGGCACTAAAACTGCAGCAACACCAATTCACTATCGTACACCGTCCCGGCAAACAAAACGCTGCAGCCGATGCGTTGTCACGGACTTACGAATTCCCCATAGCCAGAATTGATATTGGAGAACCAATAGAGGACGCGTGGTATCAGCGGATGATTAAACAAGTAGAAGAGAATCCATCGAAATATGCGGATTGGAGGATTGTTAATCAAACTCTATGGAAGCTTGTTAATAATAACCGGAAAATGGTAGGAGATAGCAACCAGTGGAAATTAGTAGTTCCTAAACAAAAACGTAGGGAAGCGATCTGGGAATGTCATGATAAAGAAATTGCAGGACATTTGGGATGTTTCAAAACCTTGCAGCGGGTAAAGGAGTACTACTATTGGCCTGGCATGGCAACCGATGTAACCAGGTCCGTACGGAAATGTGAAGTGTGCTTGGCGAATAAGCCATTACAGACTAAGCCTGCGGGCCTAATGGGGAAACAGCGAGTAGTTACCCAACCTTGGCAAATGGTTTCGGCAGATATAATGGGGCCGTTTCCTATGTCTTCAAACCGGAAAAGGTTCATATTAGCGTTTACCGACTGCTTCACTAAATACAGCATCATAGTACCAATTTCAAAATCGACAGCCGAAGTGGTGGCCAAAACTTTAGAAAGAGAGGTCTTTCTTAAGTTCGGGGTTCCCCAAATTATTATATGTGATAACGGCCCTCAATTCAGGAGCAATATTTTAAAAAAGAAAGCCCGAGAATATGCTGTTAAATTGTGGTTCACCCCAGTCTATCATCCACAGGCTAATCCGATGGAGCGTCCAAATCGAGTGATAAAGACACTCCTAGCTTCCTATGTGAAAGACAATCATAAGCACTGGGATAAGGATCTACACAAGTTGGCTTTTGCTATGCAGACTGCGGTACATGAGGTTACCGGTTATTCGCAAGCTTATTTGAATTTTGGACGAGAGTTACCACGTTCAGGCGACGAGTACGAGCATTCCATTGCTTCAGATAATGTTCCGGAAATGGGAGATCGAAAGGCTTACGCACAGAAGTTCAACATGATGCCAGTAATATATGAAGAGGTGGTTGAGCGTCTACGGCAATCATACGAGAAAAGCAGGCACCATTATAATCTTCGGAGAAGGAACGTGGATCTACAAGCTGGAGATTTAGTGTGGAAGAAGACCCAAACCCTTTCGGATGCTTCAAAGAACTTTTCTAATAAATTGGCACCTCTATATGAGAAATGTAGAATCAGAGCAAAACAAGGAAATTTATTATACGTGCTAGAAGATCTACAGGGTCATCCCTTAGGAACTTGGCATGTCAAAGATCTAAAACCTCATCCGACCTAAGAGTTAAGATTCAAGCATTAAAAAAAAAAAAAAAATTTTTTGGTAAGGAGGGGGAGAGTTTGTAACGAAAAATAAATAAACAAAAAAAAAATTTTTTTATTTAATAAAACTCATTAAGTAATAATCGAAGAGGGCTTAATATATTTTTGTATATAATTAAAATATGTGTTGTTTTAAAAGCTTTGTATTAGTTTTTTATTGATATAATATTTTTTATTTAGCTATAAAAATAATTATGTTTTATTTTAAAAGAAGAGACGGGACCGAGGTAATTAATTGAAAAACAGCTGTTATTAAGGCATTTGTTTTTTTTAACAAACAACGAAGAAAAAGACAGGAGATGTTCGCTAGCGTTCGACGAGTGATGATAAAATGAGACTGTTTTAGTGATTAACGTAGTTGTGGTCTATATCGCTAAATATCAGAGAATTGAAGAATAGTGGTGTTCACGGGAGAGATTCCGGTGACGAGAATCGCCAAGCCGAGTGGCTACTGGCAACAAAGCTATGAGAAGACAGGCGAGTTAAGAGAACAGACTGGAGATATTTTTCTTTTAATTTCTTTGTTAAACCTTGCTTTTTTTTTATTGAATAGTTATAAGTTTAAATTGTTTCTAGTTGTGTGAATAGAGTTAGATTTTGATCAGGCCTGACTACAGAAATTGTGAGTAAATTTTATTTTTAATATCCTAGTGTAAATTAAATTAAAATTAAAAGTTTTTTTATTTGAGTTTAATTTGTTTTGTTCAATTTCTTTTTAACTTACCATTAAGTAGTTCATAAGTGTAAATTGCAAATTGTATTTTATGTACAGCCCTCTCCGAGATTTTAAGGTAATCTTCACTTATTAAATTTAAATTATTTTTTTTTTTATTCAGTTTGCTTTAGGTTTTCGCTATTTCCTTAAAATAAATAGCGTGGCGCCCCTTAATTTATTTCAATTTTTTTTAATCACTAGTCATTTAAGAACCCGCCCGTCTCCACTGAGCTACCACCTTTTTTGTTACGATTGTTTTATTTATTTATAACCAATTAATATTTTTTTAACGTAACAAAGTTCTAATGGATTTTCAACATTTTTACAGCTTTTATATAAATTTAACAAAGTTCATAACAAGCGATCCATTATTTTTCTTGGTTTACATATCTTTTCTTATAATTTTATAAGATTTTAACAATTTTCGTTCAAATTCTAATGCATTTTCAACATTTTTACAGCTTTTATATAAATTTAACAAAGTTTATAACAAACGATCATAAATTTAATACTTCTTCGATCTAATATTTTGCTTGGTTTTCATATCTTTTCTTATAATTTTATAAGATTTTAATAATTTTCTTGCAGATTCTTATGCATCACCTACATTTATTACAAATTTTATAACAAATAAACATATATTTTCATTATTTCTTACTTCTTCGTACCGATATTTTTCATCGGGTTTTGATATATATATATATTTTTTTTTCATAGTTTTATAAGATTTTAACAATTTTCTAGCAAATTTTTATGCATCTTCTACATTTTTACAACTTTTATAACAATTTGACATATAATTTCTTTACTTCTTACTTCTGCGTACCGTTATGTTTCTTTTAATTTCGCATTTTTCCAGTCATTTTGTTAGATTTTAACAATTTTTGTTCAAGTTCTAATGCATTTTCAACATTTTTACAGCTTTTATATAAATCTTACAAAGTTCATAACAAGCGATCATATATTTTTTTACTTCTTCGATCCAATATTTTTCTTGGTTTACATATCTTTTCTTATAATTTTAAAAGATTTTAACAATTTTCGTATAAATTCTAATGCATTTTCAACATTTTTACAGCTTTTATATAAATTTAACAAAGTTTATAACAAACGATCATATATTTTCATACTTCTTCGATCCAATATTTTTCTTGGTTTTCATATCTTTTCTTATAATTTTATAAGATTTTAACAATTTTCGTACAAATTCTAATGCATTTTCAACATTTTTACAACTTTTGTAACAATTTGACATATAATTTCTTTACTTCTTACTTCTGCGTAGGATTAGGGATTATATGTTATATATTTCAAGGTATATATTTCGAAAAATTATTAAGATGACTGTGCTTATTCAAAAAAATATTTCGAAAAATTATCAAGATGGCTGTGGCATTTGAATATTTAGAAGAAATAAATGTATATGTTCAACAAGTTCCGACATGTACTCGACAAGTTCAAACATGTCCGAAAAAATTCAAAATAATGTATTTTAGGGATTAGGGATTAATTAGGGGATTAGGGATTATATGTTATATATTTCGAAAAATCATTAAGATGACAGTGCTTATTCAAAAAAATATTTCGAAAAATTATTAAAATGGCTGTGGCATTTGAATATTTAGAAGAAATAAATATATATGTTCAACAAGTTCCGACATGCACTCGACAAGTTCAAAGATGTTCGAAAAAGTTTCAAAAGAATATATTTTAGGGATTAGGGATTAATTAGGGATTAGGGATCATTTAGGGGATTAAGGATTAATTAGGGGATTAAGGATTAAGACCACGTGGTGGTTAAGGTTGGTTTGGCCCTGGACCAAGTGGTGGTTAAGGATGGGCAAGCCCAGGGTCCAAAGTCCAATTTGACTCCCCAAATGTAGGCGCCAGAACCGGCATTTCCTCCCTACTAGTATCAACCTGAGGACAAAAGGCAGCTATGTTTATGCGGTATTTGTGGACCTGAGGAAGGCTTTTGATTCTATAAACCACAGGCTGCTATGGGAAAAACTTTTTAACCTTGGAATGGGAGGAAAAATGGTAAGGTTATTAAAAAAACTATATGATCAATCTTCAATGAGAATTAGGTTAAAACAAGAGCTTTCAGAAGAAATCGACATAACCTTAGGCTTGCTCCAAGGAGAAAGTCTAAGTCCTACTCTCTTTATACTGTTTGCGTCGGACATAATCTTTCGTACCTGAGGTGCTGTAGGTATTGGTATTGACCATGCTCACGACGTAATTTTGGTTTTGTTAGCGGACGATATATTCATGCTTAGCAATTCCTGGCATAGTGCACAAAGGAACCTCAATATTCTTAATGATTATTGCACAGAGAATTCACTAACGTTAAACCCAGCCAAATCCAAAGTTTTGGTTTTCCACAAATCTCCAAAGATAAATAAACTAAAACCTTTACACTGGCAGAAAACGCGCTTAGAATATACAAAGAGCTATACTTATCTAGGTGTGCCATTCACATCATCGGGAAGGTTCGAGAAAGCTGCTGATTACTTCGTTCAGAGGTCTTCTATTGCAATGGCTAAAGTGTTGGATATTTTAAGGAATAGCAGGAGTGACTCTTGGGAGACTAAAATCAGGCTCTTCGACTCGAGTGTGGCATCAACACTACTTTATGGCGCTGAAATTTGGGGTCTTCGTTATCTGGATGTAATCGAGAAAGGTCAAGTCAGATTTTTTAAGGCATTGCTTCAATGGCCAAGATGTACGCCGAACCATATTACGAGCCTAGAATGTGGTAGGTATCCACTCAGCGTTCAAGTTTTAAAAAAAACAGTTAACTATTGGACAAAGTTGAGCTTAATGGAGGAAGAACGCTTACCTAGGCAATGCTTTAATAGACTGCTAACCCTGGATCTATCTGAAGGAAAGTCTGACGGAATATACAATTGGGTGACCCAAGTAAAATCGATAGCGGCCGAATCGGGCTGTCAAAACTTGTTCTCAAAAGTACTCTCCCAAGGACTGGACAGGTTTAAAGATGACATCCGAGAGAAGATGAGGAACCATCAGCTTTCAGAGGATATACATAGGACCCTAAATTCTGCCAAAAATCCTAGGTACAGGGAAATATGCAACTTTAATATAGCAAGCCCGGAAGATTATATGCAGTTTCAGACGAACTTTAAGAAAATTAGAATTGTGAGTCGTCTAAGAGTCTCAAGCGCGGATTTCCTAAAGGTGTTTATAAAGGACACAACACTAATTATAGAATCCGGTGAAGCCTGCATGGCCTGTGGTAGTCTGGTGTCGGATCCCTTGAGCCATTTTCTTACTCAGTGTATAAAATTTGAAAAGCAGAGAAACAAATTCTTAGGGACATATATTTCTGAATCAGTGAGTGTGGAGCAAATTTTAAATGTAGATAGTATTCAGAAATTAAATAGACTGTATTATTTTGTAATATGTTGTGCCATTGAATGAAAAACTAAAAGTGTTGTAGTTTTGGCTAGTTTGTTATTATTGAGCTGCTAATTATTTTCCTTTTAATATGAATGTGTCAAATTCATCTCTATATTTATTTCTTATTTGTACATAATCCTAGCGCTGCTAGACAAAAAAAATTGTTTTATTTTGTATGTTATTTGTACAAGAAATACTTTTGCAAATAAATAATAAACTATTATTACTTAATATACATTTTTATAATTTAATTAATTTTTAATAAGTAATATTTTTTTTAATTTAAAGTAATATTTTAATAATTTACCAATGCTTAGATGGATGAAAAACTCCCCCATCGTCTTATTAGATGCGGGCTTTGGACCGCCACCGGCAGAGTTAGGAAATTTTTTTATTATTTTTTTTGCTTTTAATTGTTTAAATATTTTTTTATTTTTTATTTTTTTTGCGTCATTTTTTACATGCATTTGTAAACCTTTAAGAACATATAGTTACAAAAAAGTCAAAATATTATTTTTAATTTTATATTTTTTTTATAATTTTATATTAATTTCAATTTTTTTTATTTTAATTTCAATTTTTTTTAATAATTTTATATTATTTAAAAAAAATAATGTTATATTTTTTAAATACTTTTATATTCAATTTCAAAATAAAAATTTAATTTTATATTTTTATTAGGAATTAAGTCTCCGTACATCCGCTAGGATGTGTCTCAGCCACCACAACTTATCTCTTGTGAAGCTGAGGACGGTAAATAAGTGAAAAACCATTTGCGAAATATCTCGTCATGAGCGTGTGGGGACCGGTAGCCTTTGACGAGTTATCTCGTCATTAGCGTGTGGGGACCGACTATGTTTCGCGAGATATCTTGTCTGGAGCCATGAAAGGGTTAGAGAAACACCTTAGTCAATTGAGAGCTACTGAAATGAAATATTACCGAATAGAAGTTGGTCGAACAAGAAGAGATCATATCAGAAATGATTGTACGTTCATTTCTGATATGATCTCTTCTTGTTCGACCAGCTTCTATTCGGCGATATATAAGGTGTTTCTCTAACCCTTTCATGGCTCCAGACGAGATATCTCGCGAAACATAGTCGGTACCCACACGCTAATGACGAGATAACTCGTCAAAGGCTACCGGACCCCACACGCTCATGACGAGATATTTCGCAAATGGTTTTTCACTTATTTACCGTCCTCAGCTTCACAAGAGATAAGTTGTGGTGGCTGAGACACATCCTAGCGGATGTACGGAGACTTAATTCCTAATAAAAATATAAAATTAAATTTTTATTTTGAAATTGATTATAAAAGTATTTAAAAAATATAACATTATTTTTTTTAAATAATATAAAATTATTAAAAAAAATTGAAATTAAAATAAAAAAAATTGAAATTAATATAAAATTATAAAAAAAATATAAAATTAAAAATAATATTTTGACTTTTTTGTAACTATATGTTCTTAAAGGTTTACAAATGCATGTAAAAAATGACGCAAAAAAAATCAAAAATAAAAAAAATATTTAAACAATTAAAAGCAAAAAAAATAATAAAAAAATTTCCTAACTCTGCCGGTGGCGGTCCAAAGCCCGCATCTAAAAAGACGATGGGGGAGTTTTTCATCCATCTAAGCATTGGTAAATTATTAAAATATTACTTTAAATTAAAAAAAATATTACTTATTAAAAATTAATTAAATTATAAAAATGTATATTAAGTAATAATAGTTTATTATTTATTTGCAAAAGTATTTCTTGTACAAATAACATACAAAATAAAACAATTTTTTTTGTCTAGCAGCGCTAGGATTATGTACAAATAAGAAATAAATATAGAGATGAATTTGACACATTCATATTAAAAGGAAAATAATTAGCAGCTCAATAATAACAAACTAGCCAAAACTACAACACTTTTAGTTTTTCATTCAATGGCACAACATATTACAAAATAATACAGTCTATTTAATTTCTGAATACTATCTACATTTAAAATTTGCTCCACACTCACTGATTCAGAAATATATGTCCCTAAGAATTTGTTTCTCTGCTTTTCAAATTTTATACACTGAGTAAGAAAATGGCTCAAGGGATCCGACACCAGACTACCACAGGCCATGCAGGCTTCACCGGATTCTATAATTAGTGTTGTGTCCTTTATAAACACCTTTAGGAAATCCGCGCTTGAGACTCTTAGACGACTCACAATTCTAATTTTCTTAAAGTTCGTCTGAAACTGCATGTAATCTTCCGGGCTTGCTATATTAAAGTTGCATATTTCCCTGTACCTAGGATTTTTGGCAGAATTTAGGGTCCTATGTATATCCTCTGAAAGCTGATGGTTCCTCATCTTCTCTCGGATGTCATCTTTAAACCTTCCAGTCCTTGGGAGAGTACTTTTGAGAACAAGTTTTGACAGCCCGATTCGGCCGCTATCGATTTTACTTGGGTCACCCAATTGTATATTCCGTCAGACTTTCCTTTAGATAGATAGTTCAGATTTCGTAGTTGCCTCCTTGAAAAAAGACAACTTCGATGGTTTGGACCTTTGCCGGACGGGGGAGAGCCGTAATAAAAGCCGAAAAATAATTCTTCGAAGCTGTGCCCATAGGGAACGCCCAAGAGGTCGACCAAGATGACAACTAGCAAATATAAAGTGTAGTGTTTTTGTATAGCAGAAAGCGACACAAGCAACTAAATGCGATGAAGGTTATGACACGAGACCGAGAGGCTTGGCATGCATGGACCGAGGCACCTCCATGCTGATAGGCACTATGGAGGAAGAAGAAGAAAATCAGCATAAACTCTCCCCCAACCGACACTAATTTTCAATTTTTTCCAAAAACCTTTTTTTGGGATATTAATTACAAACTAAATTTTCTTATAGTCTACCTGCTGTCTTCTTATGACTCTCATAATATTGATATTCTCACTAATTTCATGTCTATCTTACTATCTACACTTAGTATATAAAACAAAAGCAAAACTTCTGGAACTTGAAAAAGTTCCAAAAAAGTAAGTGCGTGTAGTGCGTTTTTACCTACTGATTGAAATTTTAGTGAGATTCTGCTAATAGGATAAAGCTAAAGGAATTTGATAGTACGAAAGTATAATATTTCTTTTACTCTAGCTACGTAATTTTTACAAACATTAAACATTTAATTAAGTTATAAAATAAATTAGTTCAGTTATTATAATAACTAGCATTCCCCGTCCTGGCTTTGCCCACGAGACTTTAAAATCAATTCTGTGATAATTATTTTGGTATTGATTTAATACAATATGTTAACTGATGTTCAGGAGATTTAGTAGAATTAGTAGAATAGCTTCCCGTAGGTGGAATTTTGGAGGGGGGAGCTGCCGGCTGACTAACGCAATGGAGAGAGTTCACTAAAACCGCCGAAACAAAAAATTGCTTACTCGTCGTGAACGCTTCATTTTTCGGCTTTCAAACATGGTTTTCGACCCCCCGCGGGGGCTTTCGAGTTAAACTCGTCGTATCAAGATCTTTCAAATGAGTCGAAATTAGATATGTTTTCGTAAAGTGCAAAAATAGTTGTCCGTTAGAGTTAAACGACAATTTCGCCATTTAAACCCCTTAGGGGTTACATTTTTGAAATTCCTTTCTTAGCGGTTACCTAAAATCTAAACTCCGGACTTCAAGTTTCTACCACTGGTAGTTTTTGCTCTGCATTGATTCTATCAGTCAGGACAAAGCCTCTTATATATAGAGAGATTATGATATTAAATGTTTGTAATAATTATCATGAGAAACATTAACTTGGTCTAGGAAGTAATACAAATTTCTGGATAAAAAAGCACCAGAAGTTGACTAAATCTTGTCTAAGATTGAAGTAAAGAATTTATCAAATATTAAAATTGAATTTTTTTTCTCGAAAAATCCACAGATATATTTAATGTTCGAAACGAAAATTGAAAAGTCGTTGGTGGCTGTTGTTCAGGTGTTGAATCTTCAGACTCTGGAGTCGCAAGCAAGCAAGCCGGTTTGAGCCTGTCCACTGAGATACTAATTGGTTTGCCTTTTATGTCGACCACAAAAACTTTGTCTTTCCGTTCCAGAACTCGATAGGGTCCCTCATAAGGTTTTTCTAGTGAAGCTCGAACACGATCTACTCGTACAAAGACGTGTGAGCTACTGCGAAGGTCCTTATGGACAAATGTTTTCGGCAGCTGTTTGTGTTGTGGTTGCAGAGATTGGAGATTATTGAACGCCGAACGTAGTTGGCTAATTAATGATGGTAAATTGGGTTTGGTATTGGTGTTAGGCTCAACGAAAAAATCACCAGGGATGCGGAGTTGGGTACCATATACAAGTTCTGCAATGGAAGCTTGCGCTGCTTCATTGATTGAACACCGAAGTCCCAGCAAGACAGTAAGACGGCAGTCCAATTGTTTGAAGTGTGAGCCATTATAGCCGCCTTTAAGGTTCTATGAAGGCGTTTTACCTTACCATTGCTTTGTGGGTGGTATGCTACAGTACGAACTAGCTGAGATCCACAAAGCTTTGCCAATTCAGTGAATAACTCAGAACGAAACTGAGTTCCCATGTCAGTTAGAACTTGGCGTGGACTTCCAAATCGAGCAATCCATCCTGAGAAAAAACTTAAGGTTACTTCTTCAGCTGTTTGATAACGCAGTGGTAGTACCTCCATCCAATTGGTGTAGCGATCAATGCAAGTTAAGCAGTATCTATATTCCTGGGATGGTGGGAGTGGTCCGACAAGGTCTATATGAATTGTCGAAAATCGTTCTGTGTCATTGGGAAAACGATGTAAAGTTGCCTTAGTATGCTTGGTAACTTTGCTTCGCTGGCAATCTATACATGACCTGATCCAAGTTTTAATGTCTTTGTTGATGTTTGTCCAAACAAACTTAGGCAATATTAAATTTAATGTTCTTCTTATACCTGGGTGTGCTAGGCTGTGATAATTCTGAAATATTTGGAAACGAAATTTTTTGGGTATGTAAGGTCGAATATTTTTTAAAGTGTCACACCAAAGTAATTTGCCTTCAGGGGTGCTAAATTGTTGAAATTTTAGTGTTGTTGATGGATTGTGACGAAGGTTGTGTAATTCAGTATAAGAAATTTGTTCTGCCGCAATTGCTTCATAATTTATGGGTGCAATTTCTTCCAAACGTGACAAATGATCGGCCACTACATTATTTTTTCCTGGAATGTGTTGTGTATCCGTCGTGAATTGTGATATATACTGGAGTTACCTAAGGCGTCTTGATGAAGCCTTATCATGTTTTTGTTGGGAGGCATAAGTTAACGGAGCGTGGTCCGTATAAACAGTGAAGTTTCTTCCTTCTAAGTAATGCTTGAAATGCCTTATCGCTAAGTAGATACTGAGGAGTTCACGATCGTAAGTTGAATATCTTTTTTGTGTGTTTGAAAATTTGTTGGAAAAGAAACTAATTGGCCTCCATGAATTCTCTTCTAATTGCTGTATTACCGCGCCTGCTGCAGTATTGGAAGCATCAACCTGTAGAGAAAGTTTGTAGTTGGTATTAGGACAAGTAAGAAGGGTGGCTTTAGCCAGCGCCTGTTTGGCTTCCTCAAATTGTTGGCTAGATTCGTCATTCCATTCTATTTTTTTCTTATCATTTTTCTTGGATCCTTGTAAATATTTATACAATAATGCCTGATTTTCTGCTGCGTGTGGAATATGGCGACGATAAAAGTTTATGACACCTAAAAATCGTCTAAGCTCTTGTACTGTAAATGGTTTTTTAAACTCCATTATAGTCTTTACACGCTCTGGGTCTGATCTGATACCTTCACCAGTTATTAGGTTTCCAAGAAAAACTACTTCTGCTACACCAAATACGGATTTACTTAGATTGATATGAAGTCCGAAAGGAATTCAGTCTTTCGACGACTACTCTCAAATGTTCTAAGTGCTCATCAGGAGTTCGAGACGCAATTAATATATCGTCAAGATATACGAAACAATATGGCAATCCAAACAATACCTCATGCATGAAGCGTTGAAAAGTACAAGGGGCGTTTCTTAAGCCAAAAGGCATTACGTTAAATTCTTAGAGCCCAAAAGGCGTTATGATGGCAGTTTTTTGCTTATCTTGTTCTGCTACTGGAATAAAATGAAAAGCAGAATGCAAATCAATCTTTGAAAATATTTTTTTATTCTCTAAAATTTCAGCGACATCTTCGCTTCTCGGAACTGGATAGCGGTCTGGCTGTGTTCGCGCATTTAAAGCTCGGTAGTCTCCGTAAGCACGCCATTGTCCATTTTTCTTAGTTGTGAGTAAAAGAGGACTTGCCCACTGTGATTTTGATGGTCTAATTATGCCCTGATTTCATAAGTAATTCAGAATTCGTTTTTAGCTACTTTTAACTTATGAGGATCTAGTCGACGTGGTTTGCAGTAAACTGGTGGTCCACTAGAAGTATTGATATAGTGCTCAACGCTATGGGCTGAATGTCTAGGCATCAAATTGGGCTTGGTAAGATCTGGAAATTGTTTCATCAAATCTGTAAATGAATTAGTAGATATTAAAGAACTGACCGTATCTTCGGCCGAAATCGTATCAACCGACGTGGACGCAGTCAATTTGGTGGTATTATCTATTAATATTTTATTTTTCAAATCGATTACCAAATCAAATTTACAAAGAAAATCAGCTCCTAGGATTGCTTTCGATGTCTTTGCAATAAAAAATGGCCATTCTAATTTCCGGCGAAGTCCTAAATCAATGTTTAGAATTTTAGTACCATAAGTTTGTATTTCAGCGCCATTAGCAGCATATAACTTGAAGTCAATTGGCTTGTTATGCTTAGTAACGGGAATTACTGACACATCCGCACCACTGTCCACAAGAAATTTAATACCAGAAAGACGATCCCGGACGAATAATCTATGTTGATGGCCTGGAAAGACATGAGAGGCAGCAAACTCGGCCATTACTGTGACTGCCGGCTGCAGTTTTCCTGGTTACTTTTTTTGTTCCATTGGCAAGATTCATAGCATTTTTCTGGTTTGCATCTTTTTCCAAAACGGAAATGTCCATAGAAATATTTCCCGTTAGAGTTAAATCGAGACCTGGATCTAGAACGAGACCTTGATCTTGAACGATGTTTTTTTATTTCTGTTTCTAGGGCTGCTATTCGATCACAAAGCTGTTTAATCATCGAGGAATCAGATGGTTGTGATATCGCATTAACTTGAGTAAATGTACTTGTCATTTCCCATATTCTATCTCCAATTTCAGATAATTTATCTAAATTCCCATCAGAAATTGAAAGTATTCCTCTAATTTGTGGTGGTAATTTATCTAACCAAAATATTTTTAACAGTCTATTTTTCGCCATTGTATATTTATTAGAGTCTGCAGATGAAACAATATCCCAAATATTTTCTACAACTTTGAGATCCAATTGTGATATCAAGTAATTAAATTTAGTGTTTTCCGCAGTTACATTAGAAAGTTGAAACTGGGCCTCAACCTGATAAAACCATATTTCTGGCTTATCCGTCCAAAAAGGTGGAATTTTTAAACTCACTCTATCTACAAAATGAGTAGTTGTTGGCACAGGAATATCTTGAGGTGATTTTGATATTGTTTCATCATCGGCCATTGTAATAATTATTATATAAAGACTTACGTGGTATAATTAATAACAAATCTTCCACAAACACACGTATCGGGTCACCAATTTGTACAATGTTAGTACAAATAATTAAATAAACTAGTCCTTAGTTACTCTTCAACAGTTTTTATTACAATATTTTTACATAAACTAAGAACACACAATAAAACACTAACTAACTATAACAGTTTCTATACAACAGGGAGGTTACTTTTTAATTGCCTCAATGTTGCCAATCAGTGTTGCTTACTCAGTGTTGCCAGGCTCCTACACATTCAACTCTATCCTTGACTCCTCGAATAAATGAGAGTAAATGATGAGGTGTACCAATATTCTTAAATGTTTGTCTTCTTATCTCTTCTTTTTTTAAATTTACAGCTTCAGAATTTTTTCTGTCCCATGTGGCCAAACGATGGGCTTGATTTAATGAGCAAACAAGGGAAGTGTTCAAATGGAAATGACAAGCTATCTGTTCATTATTTAACTGTTTCAAGTTTGGACAGCCGGAATCATTTAGATCATAGACTGGTCTATCGATGAGTTCTTCTATAAACTTGCACTTTTCCATTCCCTTTCACCATAATATGTCATTGTCTTCTGTAACATATACTAATAAATTCTTCATATCTTCATATTCTACATCGCCATAGGTCCATTTCAATCCGTGAATATTTTTCATTACCCACATGTTTGTCTTTGCTTTAGCCAGTTCTACACTCGCAACCTGAGGTGGTTTGAAAAACCAATGCCATGATGAGCCATGACTGACAGAGACTACTGATAGTTCTTTAACGATTAATGAGTTAGAGGCTGATCGATAGCCTTGAAAATCAGTGACCGCTGAATGCATCATGTGTGTCATAGTCAAAGTCCTGCAGTAGGGTGATTTCGTTTCGGTTTAAATAATGAATATATGCAGCCAAACGTGTGCAGAGGTTTTTGCACATTTTCAGACATTTTGCGGACTAAACCCGTTCCCACTTCGTATTTCACTATATTATCATGAAGAATGAGGCAGTCTGCCTTAGTATTAGGCGGAAAATTCTCACTCGCCTCTAGTTGAACGCGAATATCAATAGTTGTACTTTTTATTGCTTCAGATTGTTTAGAACTATCTATAACGACTATAGGTGCGAGGGTCTCAAAATCGGATTGTGATAACAGATGTTGAGAGTGTCTATTACCATAATAGCTCGTTTGAAACTCATTATACATTTCGTAGAGAAGGGCGACTTTTCCTTGTGCAAAATCTAAATTCAAATCATCATCAGGATAATGTTCACTATTCAGATAGAGTTTCAAATTTTTCAATTTACTACTATCAAACTGACTGTTATCTTTGGTTGCGTTTCTCGTTCGATCAGTCTGGAATGCGATAATAACATACCGCGGCTTTTCTAAATTTGCCGATGTTTTGACAGTCCAATTTTATTGCTGCGAAGTAGGTAAATTTGGGTTTTCGTAAAGATCCCATGTTCTGAACGGTCTTGTTTTTCTCTACCATTTTCAACAACCTCAGTCGTTCTTGATCGGAAACACGAACATGTGGCATCCTCCAGACCACTTTATCTAATTTTATTTGTACGTCATCGCTACTCTTTATGCAGTTAAACCTTTTATTTGATTAGGTGAAAACGAAGCATAACCTAAGCGTTGCAGATAATCCAGGGTTTCTGAGTCCATCAACTTCAATGCCATTTAATTCGAGTCTGATCTCATCAAACAAAAACGCAAACGCGTTATTAGTCAATTTTGAAGTAGTTCCTAGAGTACCGTCCGTTTTTTAAAATTCGTCCTTCAATGTAAATAAAACTTAAAAAAGTAAACGTATAAACATCTTGTTGATGGATCGGAATTCTGACTTCATCAGACTTGTTAAAAGTGTTGTCTGCATACGGCTGATGCGAATAATATTGAAATTGTGTAATGGAGTCATCAAATTTCACGTCTGACGTTATGTTTAGTATATTATTCATGTTTTTATTACGAATACCCCACTGTTTTAAAAAGTTTGCGTTTGCAGGTGTTAACCGCCTTGATGATTTAGGTTTACTAAATCTTAATGGGGTCTGACATCTCTTTTTATAACCAGCTAGATTCCGGTCAAGACTATCTCTGGTAAAATCAATTCCAATTTTTCTTTAAATTTAATCTTATAGTAATTGTTTCTCCTCTAAAATCAATAAGCTCGCCGTTCTGATCTACTAAGCGAACAGTAATATTGTCAACTGTCCTCACGTTAGTAGAATAGTAAATGACTGGATTCGGGGTTTCGATGATTTTATATCCTGGTTCTACTGCAGGAAAGAATTGATGTATACTATAATTGAGACTTGTCCGTAAGTGTCACCGTGTAGCTCATGATTATCAATGATCACAATCTGTGAAAAACTTCGACTAAATACTGTAAGCAGAGATGACCTCAAATTGATGCATTCCACTTCTGATAAAAACGGCGGTTAAATAATACTTGACAACCTTTAAAATAATCTAACAATTGAGGAGTAGATTTTAAATTTCCAAAAGAATCAAAGTATTCGACAACATTATCTTTTTTTACATAACAGACCCAATGAGAACCAAGTTCTGAACTCGTATTTAAATTTGCAATAGCTGACTTACGTTTTTTTTTAATATTTAGGAAGATTATTAATCATAAACAATACGCGGAAATTTGGAACATTTAAAATTTTTGCTAAATTATTTAATTCCAAATCGGTCAATGGTTTATTCTTCTTCTTCTTCTTCTTTCTTGGCGCTACAACTCTTGTAGAGTCAAGGCCTCCTGTAACATGGTCCGCCAGCGCTCCCTGTCGGTAGCCGCCGCTCTCCAATTGCGAATCCCCATGATGGATCTGGCATCCGCTGTCACTCCATCCATCCATCGGAGCCTAGGTCTTCCAACTCTTCTAGTCCCATGAATCGTCTCCTCCAGGACCTTTCTAGGAATCTGATCCTGGGACATTCTCATTACGTGGCCTGCCCATCGAAGCCGTCCCACTTATATGATCTTTACAACATCTGGGCTCTTGTAGAGTCCGGTTAGCTCAGCATTTGTTCTTATTCTCCAGACTCTATCAGCGCACACTGGGCCAAAGATTTTTCTCAATATTTTCCTCTCAAACCTTAAGAGGAGAGCTTCCTGCGAGCTATCTAACGTCCAGCATTCGGAGGCATAGGTGAGAACTGGTCTTACCAAGGTCTTGTACAGTTGCACCTTTGTTTTCCGAGAAATAGCCCTGTTCTTAAAATGCTTTTGTAATCCGAAGTAGCATTTATTTGCGGACATAATTCTTCGATGGATCTCGGCTTTTATGTCGTTATCCGCGTTCACTTGCGATCCAAGATAGCAAAATTCTCTTACCCTTTCAAAAGAAAATGGTTTATTCGGTAGTCATATTTTTCTTGGTTTTTTTTGTCGGGTTATAAAAAGACCGTAACCATTCTTATTCGGTTTCAAATAAAGTCCGTTTCCAACTTTTTGACCTTCCATGGCCAAATTATGCCTCTTTTTCTCATCCAATTTTAGTTTGGCTTCTTTAGCTTCATTGATCGCCTTGGCTACACTCGCGGCTCCCCTTGCTACAGACCCCACAGCGGAAAGTCCTGCCATCAATGGTACAAGAAATTGGAAAAAACCTCCCTGTTTTGGCAGCGGAATAACTCTGGGCGGTGAAGGTTTCGCCTTACCAGGTAGATGCATTTTAGCCTTTTTATATGCCGCTTTTGATGCATTGAGAATAGATGATACATCATCTACTTTTGAAGATTTAACCAAATCTTTAAAACTAATCTTGTTCTTTTTCTTCCTCAGCCCCGAACCAATTTTCCTTTTTGCTTTCATGGCATTTGTAACTAACCAAGTCGCGGCTTTTTATCCCCATGACGAATCGAGGGCTTTAACCTGTTTCCAAGCATTATCAGCAAGAATCTTGTCCGCTTGGGATCTCCATTATCCTTACGACTCTCCATATCCTTATAAGCTATATCGTTTTCTTTACAAGCTCTATCAAGCTCGTTTATTCCGCTATCACCTCTAGCTAATTCAATTAATTGCAATTCAATCGGCAACCTATTGATAAGACTGTTCAGCAAGCCTCTGCCTCTGCGAGCCTTGTGACTCATACTGTACTCAGAAATTGAAACAATAGGGTATATATAGCCGTCTTGATGTTGTTTTCATAGTTCATGTTTTCAGAATGAAATTAGTTAAACAAGTGCAATGTTTCCCTACTACCAACTTTCCCCAGTTTACACGTTCGGTGCCCACAACCTGCCTGGCGGGTGAACATACATATTGCCTTCCTGATTACCTGAATCCGCAGGGGCCTCTCGTTTTTACTTCATTTTACTGTGGGGCCTCTCACAATGTTTTTTTTTTTTTTTTTTTTTTTTCCCTCGGCGCTACGGTCCTGATAGGACCTTGGCCTCTTCAACGATTCTTCTCCATTCGTTTCGGTCCTGGGCGATATTCCTCCATCGCCTCACCCCAAGCCGCCGCAGGTCGTCCTCCACGTCGTCCAGCCATCTCAGTCGTGGTCTGCCTCTTCTTCTAGCTCCACCTGGTCGACTATACATTAGGTTTCGAGGCAAACGCTCTTGAGGCATTCTCTCGACGTGTCCCAACCATCTGATGCGCCCACTTTTGATTACAGCCACCAGGTCTGGAGAGTTGTAGAGCTGCTTAAGTTCTGCATTCGTCCTTATCCTCCATTGTCCATTCTGGTATACTGGGCCGTAGATCTTCCGGAGGATTTTCCTCTCCCATATAGCAAGCATCCTTTCATTTTCTCGGGACAACACCCACGTCTCGCTACCATACGTAACGATTGGCCTTATCATAGTTTTGTAAATTAACTCGCGGGCCCTTCTAGACAGTATCTTGAACCGCAGTGCCTTTTGGGCAGCATAATATTGCCTGTTTCCAGCTGCTATCCTCGCTTTGATTTCTGTGAGCATGCCAGAATGTAGTCTCATGTACAATGTACTCTCACAATGTAGTCACTGTATATTGAATTGTTGGTTTCTCGAAAACTTTTTTTTTTTATCCGTGGCAGTGTGTTTTGTGTAGTGCTATGCTTCTTGGAGTACCAGTCCTTTTTACAAGTAAGTTGATTTTTTATTTATTAATTTTGATGTCTTGGAAGGCTCATACATGTTTCTCAATTTGTGAACGATTTATATTTATCTTTAGGAAATGGTATTGCATAGTAACGTGATTTTCACAAATATTGATTGTAACTTATTGCATGTATTGTAATTTGTTTATAAATAACATAATTTCTGTTTAATTTATATATATATTGATGTAATTTATTGATTTAATAAAAATAAATGTATTTCAATTAATCCAATCTTAAATTGTGGATGACCACAAATTTTAAATTATTTTTAAATAATTTATTTTTTGAAGAGAAAAGATTTGGCTCCGCCGAGCTCTGTGGTGTAGCGGTTAGCATCCTCGCATGTAACGCAGGAGACCCGGGTTCGACTCCCGGCGGAGCCAAATCTTTTCTCTTCAAAAAATAAATTATTTAAAAATAAATGTATTTTATTTTATTTTTTTATTAAATATTTTTCCTCTACCTATCAAAAGCCTCCTTCAATTCTTCCCTTCATCTGTCCATATATCCCAGTGGGATTTATAAAAAGGAAAAAAAAAAAGATAATTTAGAAATATTTTTTCATCCAACTCAGTAAAATAATAAAAAAATAAAATGTTTGGCCCCCCCAAAAAAAATATTGACATGCATTTAAAAAGCGTCATAAATCTTGTTCCTGACATAAAATTATACAAATTTGAAGATGCAAAGGAATTGCCTTAAAAAGTCGAATCAAATTCGGTCTGCATATTTGATGATGTCACCATGGAAGATCAGGATATAATTAAACGATAATTTAGTTATGGCCGTCATATGAACCTCGATTGCTTTTATTTAACACAAAGTTATGTTTGTATCCCGAGACATCTTATCAGGTATAATTTTAACTTTTTAACAGTTTTTCCTCAAGATGAATTAAATTTAAAACATATTTATGATGAACACGTAAGCATGCCAGATTTAAGTTTTACTCTTTTTAAAGACATGTGCTCGTTATGCTGGAAAGAACCGTTTGCCTATCTCGTTATTGATAAAAGTAGGGGCAAGAACGGTGGACTTTGGGAAAAGGAATCGATACTTACATTGTAGATATATAAAGAGCGATCTCGACAGTAATTATCATTAACAATCTTGGACCCGAAAGTCACTCGTGAAATAATAAAAACAAGTGAGATTTTGAAAAACAAATTTCGAGCATTGAAGTTCTTCTCTGACTTCTCTGACTTTCAGAGAAAGTGTGAGCGGGACGAAAATCAACTTTATTGCCGAAAACAACGCCTCACTACAAAAGAGCTAGACCATTATCTACTTTTTCCTTTTCCGTATTATCATCTGAAGAATACGAGGACGAGTATGTGACTGACGAACCACTATCAGAGCTAGTCAAAGAATACGCTAAAACTCCACAAGGAGAAGCCGAATTGAAGGTAAATCTCGCAATTTGGAAACCTGCAAAGGGAATACTTGGATAAGATTTTTAAAAAAGACGACGAGGCGTAAGACGATCGTTATGGAATTAGAGTCATGCCTTTAGGGGGATTAGCTATTGGAGATTCGACAAACGTTCGGCTGTTACCAAACAGCGACGATATTTCTATAAACGACATAGAGTATGGAGGAACTCCGGGATTGTTGCAGCTACTCTACTTGAAAAACCCACAAGATTATACCGAGACCGACTTGGAAAATTATATTTAAAGAATATTTAAAGAATACACAGGAGAAGCTTTAGCGAAGAACAATGGATATTTAGAAACAGATCTGAGAAATATAGAAATATAATATCCAAGTTATTTCCACCGGGAATCTTAAAACTCCATCCCCCTTCCTCAGCTCCGAGAATGAAGCTCCGTTCTCACACTTACAAATGGGGCACTGGTCTTATGAGAGCCGATAAACCTCTGTATGAGTATTGGAACGATCCAAATGAGCTAGTAAATCGTCTAAAACTTATAATGGCTTCCGCTCATGACGGTCATGAAGGACACCAAAACGAAATAGAGTCAATAATTGAAGAGCTACGAGAAGAAAATATTATATATTAAAGACCATATATAGCTAGGTTTAGTATAAAAATGACGATAAACAAGTTCGGATCTCACACGTCATTAAAGCACTCCAAGTTTAAAAAACTCTATTTTCCGTTTAGCATATTGAAGTCTGTAAAGTAGGGAGGAATTGCCGGTTCTGGGACCTAAATTTGGGGAGTCAAATTGGACTTTGGACCCTGGGCTTGCCCAGGGCCACGTGGTCCAGGTGCAAACCAACCTTAACCACCAAGTGGTCTTAATCCTTAATCCCCTAATTAATCCTTAATCCCCTAATTGATCCCTAATCCCTAATTAATTCCTAATCCCTAAAATATATTATTTTGAATCTTTTTCGGAATTGTTTCTCAAATGCATGTCGGAACTTGTCGAACATATTCATTTATTTCTTCTAAATATTCAAATGCCACAGCCATCTTGATAATTTTTCGAAATATTTTTTTGAATAAGCACAGTCATCTTAATAATTTTTCGAAATATATACCTTGAAATATATAACATATAATCCCTAATCCCCAAATTAATCCCTAATCCCCTAATTAATCCCTAATCCATAATTAATCCCTAATCCCTAATTAACCCCTAATCCCTAATTAATCCCTAATCCTTAAAAGATATTATTTTGAAACTTTTTCTACCCTTTTTACGTCTATAATACCGTAACCACCTAAATTTTTGGACACGTGAATATAAGGCCACGCCCCTTTTGGCTTCTGATATACGTCACCCACCGGTCATGTGACCATTGCCATTTTGTTTTCTGTTACTCTAAGCTTGGTTTATGGTCACGTGATCAGTCACGTGACCGCTGTCATTTTATTTTTTTACTATGTAAGAGGCTGAGTCTACCCGGCCGCCATCTTCTACTTCAATACTATAGGCTTTTATTTATAGTCACGTGACCGCCGCCATATTGTTTTCTGCTACTCTAAGCCTGGTTTATGGTCTTAATCCCTAATCCCCTAATTAATCCTTAATCCCCTAATTAATCCCTAATCCCTAATTAATCCCTAATCCATAAAATATATAATTTTGAAACTTTTTCGGACATGTTTGTCGATTGCATGTCGGAACATATTTATTTATTTTATCTAAATATTCAAATGCCACAGCCATCTTGATAATTTTTCGAAATAATTTTTTGAATAAGCACAGTCATCTTAATAATTTTCCGAAATATATACCTTGAAATATATAACATATAATCCCTAATCCCCAAATTAATCCCTAATCCCCAATTAATCCCTAATCCCTAATCCCTAAAATATATTATTTTGAATCTTTTTCGGACATGTTTGAGCTTGTCGAGTGCATGTCGGAACTTGTCGAACATATTCATTTATTTCTTCTAAATATTCAAATGCCACAGCCATCTTGATAATTTTTCGAAATATTTTTTTGAATAAGCACAGTCATCTTAATAATTTTTCGAAATATATACCTTGAAATATACAACATATAATCCCTAATCCCCAAATTAATCCCTAATCCCCAATTAATCCCTAATCCCTAAAATATATTATTTTGAATCTTTTTCGGACATGTTTGAACTTGTCGAGTGCATGTCGGAACTTGTCGAACATATTCATTTATTTCTTCTAAATATTCAAATGCCACAGCCATCTTGATAATTTTTCGAAATATATTTTCGATTAAGCACTGCTATCGTGATAATTTATCGAAATATTTTCGAATAAGCACTACCATCTATATAATTTATCGAAATATATAACATATGATCGACATAACCTTACATAATAACCACGTCAGCTGTTTCCTTATGATCGAAATATTTTCGAATAGTTACTGCCATCTTGATAATTTATCGAAATATATTTTCGAATAAGCTCGACCATCTATATAATTTATCGAAATATTTTCGAATAGTTATATATTCTTGATAATTTATCGAAATATTTTCGAATAGTTACTGCCATCTTGATAATTTTTCGAAATATATATAACATATGATCGACATAACATTACATAATAACCACGTCAGCTGTTACCTCATGATCATAATATATTTTCGAGTAAGCATAGCCATCTATATAATTTATCGAAATATATTTTCGAATAAGCACTACCATCTATATAATTTATCGAAATATTTTCGAATAGTTATATATTCTTGATAATTTATCGAAATATTTTCGAATAGTTACTGCCATCTTGATAATTTTTCGAATAGTTACTGCCATCATTTTTCGAAATATTAACCTCGAAATATATAACAGAATCTATATAACCTTAAATAATAACCACATCTGCTGTTACCATATCATCGATAGAATCTTACTCTATACATCGTAAAATCATGTTGGAACTTGTCAGAGCCTGTCCAAAACTTGTCAGAACTTGTCCGAAACTTGTCAAAACCTGTTGTAAAGACAATAAATCTATAACAAGTGACCATACCATGCATTATTTCTTTAAGAAAATACCATATGTTTCCTACTGTTTATACTATAATTCGGGAGGTCGGTATAGGGGGATGGCTAGCACGCTCGACTTGTAAAGTAAAGATCATGGGATCGAATACCGACCTCTTTATTATTTTTTTTTACATTAACTTTTCTATATGAGGTTAGGGAGGTTGTGAATAATATTTTTCAATTATTCAGTCAATTTTAAATTAAAAAAAATGATTTTTTTTACCGATATATATAATAAATATGGCAAGTATGGGTTTATATATTTCATTAATAATTCACAGCATTGCATACCCCTCTTTGTTCGTCAATTTTTTGACTTAAGCCTCCTTACCACGTCAAGGTGAGGGTATATCAAGGAGGGTTTTTTTTTTTTTTTTTTTTTTTTTTTTATTCTTTCTTTTATTTTTTTATTTCTAATTCAAAACATACAAAATGGTTTGCGGGTAAATTAATACCACGCCAGTGACCAACATCTAAACAAACTTAACTTCTAACAAATTAACTATTCCAACTTATACGAAATCCACCTCATGTCTGCCATTGCTCATTCCTCGGTATATAATATTAATTCTTCTTTTTGTATAATTATATTCATCAATTTTTTCACTTGTCAAAATTTCAGTAAATCTTTTAGGTAAGAAAACATATTTTGGATGACTATCAAAAAGGTCTGTAGGTCCATGATATTTCAACTGTGTGACGATGGCTACACCGTATATCGTTAGAATTCTTTGGAACTTAACAACTTCATAAGTCAAGTCTAATACCATATCCGAAATCCGCGCTATATCTTCACGTTTTCTGCTAGCATCATTGAGGAGAGATACGAGATCAGCCATATTCCGTAAGTGAGTGCTAGTTACGGAATGACTCCAAAAAACTTAGCTAACAACAGACCTATCAAGGTTTCATACATATACAAAGCAGTTCAATCAATGTTTGCGGGAGTGGCAGGATGGTGCCACAGCTTTTATACCCCTCTTTGTTCGTCAAACATTTTTTTTGACTTAAGCCTCCTTACCGCGTCAAGGTGAGGGTATATCAAGGAGGTTTTTTTTTTTTTTTTTTTTTTCAATTCTAAAAACATACAAAATGGTTTACGGGTAAATCAATACCACACCAGTGACCAACAAACACACATTGGTTTACGGGTAAATCAATACCACGCCAGTGACCAACAAACACACATTGGTTTACGGGTAAATCAATACCACGCCAGTGACCAACAAACACACATTGGTTTACGGGTAAATCAATACCACGCCAGTGACCAGCAAATATACATTGGTTTACGGGTAAATCAATACCACGCCAGTGACCATAGCACACATCCGCTGTGCAGAAACAAAACAAAAAAACATAAAATTGCTTCCAATAACATTTTTTAATTTTTTTTAAGTATTTTTTATTTTTATTTTTTAATTTTTGTATCTTTTTTAAGCTAACCTACATAAATTTAGAAATCAAATCATGATTCGAATACACCCACTCTGCTAATAAATGAGAGCGATAATGTGTACACATTAATTTCAAATCTTTATGAATAATACATGGAGCTATTTGTAGACTAGGCAGTTTTTCGACTTGAGGACATTGAAAATCCTCAAGGTTGAATACAACGCGTAAAAATTTTAACAAAAATTCCTTTTTTTGAAGACCTTTAACAAAAATATAATTATAATTTGAATCCAAGTTTTTCAAAATCGATGATAAACTGTGGTAAGAAACTTCTCCATCCTCCCAATGTAAACAATGATAATTTCTCGCTAGCCAGCGGTTCGTGATTATGCTTTTATAACTATTTACCCCTGGATAAGTAGGCGGCTTGAAAATCCAATGACTAGTTGCATAATGTTTTAAATCAAAAATTGATAATTCTTTAACAATATAATTATTGGAATCGTCTATGAAGCATTGAAATTCTACAACCGCACTGCTCGATGGCATGGTGAAGACTGGAGGAATAGAAACAACATAAGTCTATTTATATCCTTTTTCTAAGAATACTTGTTAGTGGATTATATTCCAACACATTGTCATGTATTATGAGGCAGAATGCAGTTGTTTCAGCCGGAAACGCTTTAGATGCGTCGAATTCCAATCTGACATCGACCGGTCCTGATTTTATTGATTCCGATTGTTTAGAACAATCGATTACGATAATCGGTGCTTTTTCTTTGAAATTCTTTAGCGAGAGAAGTGGCTGAGTCGGATATCCCCCAGGATAGTAGGATTTTTGAAAATTGCAATACATGTAGTAGAGTACCGCGAATCGATTCCTATCGAAATCGATATTTAAATCATCATAAGGATATGATTTTGAATTCAAATACAGTTTAACGTTAGATATATTACAATGATCGAATTGACTAGCGTCCTTTTCGACTTTGTTAATACGATCTGTTGAAAATACTAGTACTATGTATCTCGGTTTTTCCATCTGATTAGAAGTTTTTACCGCCCAAACCTGTCTCTGTGTGGATGGTAGAAGTGGGTAAACGAACAATTCCCAGCTTCTGAACTCTACCGAAACCACTTTTTCCGACTTGAGTCTATGTAACAATGTTAATCGTGTAAATTCGTTTACTGATACATAAGGTAATTTCCAACATAGCTTCGTTAATTCAATGTTGGCTTTCTCTGCCGCAGCCGTATGCCTAGATATGTAACTATTGTCATCATTCCGACATCTTATGAGAATTAGCTCTTGTTTAACATTAACAATAATTTTTTGATAATCTTCGGCGAACCCTAGTAATTGTGATAAGGGGATACACATGTTGAAATAACCGTCATTCAATACATCGAGTGTATCGGATGCAGGAGAGCACCAACCAAGATGCTCCACAGAGGATCCACCCGGTAAAGACAACATCCCTTTTATGGTGCTAGTAATCCCCAAGTTTCGAATTCTATCTATTTCAACTCCACATAATTCATATCGAATTTCATCGAATAAATATGCCAAAGCATTATTCGTTAATTTAGCCGATGCGGGTACAGCTCTACCATCCTCTGTTAAAAACCGTCCCTCGAAATAAAGAAAACTTCTCGATGGTAGGGTCATAATATCCTGATGCTGGACTAATATTCTAATTTCATCACCTCGAAGTAGTTTAGTCGATGCGTAAGGGAAATGGGAATGATATTCTATCCCCTCGATAGAATCGGTAAAAGCAGCGGTTGAACCTAGATCAGTTATTTCCTCCATATTACACGATAACCTGCCGACTTGAGAAACTCGATGTTTTCTTTTGTTAGAGATGTTACTCCTCTGAAGCCGGATGGTGGAATGAGCTTTTTTCCTGAATTATCTTTCCTTTTATACACTCTTCGAAAGTCTAGCCCCATTTTTTTTAGATGAGATTAGAAAGAAATAATAAACACAAGTGCCCACAAATGTTTGTATCGGGGTCTTGATATCTTTTACTAATGAAACTTATCCGACAATCCTTGAGATATTTGACTAGCTCTGAAGGAGGTCCTCTGTTACCGGAGCTATCAAAGAATTTTAAATATTTATTGCTTTTGTTATAGCATACCCAGTGCGTTCCTCGGCCCTTTATACTATCCAGATTCAAAATGGCGCGCTCACGTAGCCACGGCTTCGATGGCAAGATATCTCTGGCAAAGACACCGCGGAAATGAGGGATCTTTTGTTTTTTAGCCAAAGATATAAGATCCGTATTACTTAAACTCATTTTTGGTAAGGTCTTCAACATCTGATTAGCCTTATCGCTAAAGGCACCACCGATTTTTTTCTGAGGACGAATAACACGAACGTTCTTTTTTTCTTTAGTTTTAGCCATACCGATGTTATCTGTCGAAGCGTCGGTGGGCGACTGAGAAGGTTGAATAGCACCCCTATATATTTATATTCTTACTATTCTCCCAGCTGTTATGCTTGGAATCGAAGCCTAACCATTTTACTAAAACCTTGTCACCTCTCCGTTTCAAAATTTTTTCAACTAAATAAACGTTTGGATACTTTACTTTTTGAATTTCTTGTTCATAAAACCCACCAGCAATTTTTTGATTCGATGTATCTTTAAGAAGATAGGTTGTAGGAACGGTTTTCCTCACTTGATCGACTTTGAAGATTTCAGTCGACCAGGAGGGGCGGTACCCTTTGGTGAAATCGGCTTTATGTTTTGAAATTCTAACAAAATCACCGACTTGATACTTGGGCGCCTTTAGGATCGGCGACGGCTTACATTTGTAAACCTTATTTAGTAAACGGTCTTCAATTTTTTTACCCTTAACGGAAGATGGTTTCATCATGATCGTTCGATGTTTCGTATTGTTATATCTTTTAATTAAGTCTTGATATATCGTAATCCATTTATAAGATCCTTGGAGACTAAATTGCTTCCACATTTTATTTTTTATAGTTCTTATAAATCGCTCTACGATACAGGCTTTCATATTACTAAAAGTAGAGTAATGATTTATCCGGTTGGATTTCATTAGTTTTTGGAAAAATGTATTGTAAAATTCTATTCCTCGATCAGATTGTAGATTTAGAGGTTTTCTACCACTGAGAGTCAAAATAGTTTCAAATGCCGATGCTACTTCTTTTCCGGACTTCGATTTCAATGGTATTATCCATGCGAATTTGGAAAAACAGTCAATCACCGCTAAAATATATTTATATCTCTTATTTTCTTTAGCATATGAACAAAGTTCGATTAAATCTGCCATCCACAGGTCATCGATACCCTTTAGAATTACCTTTCTCCTCTGAAAGGACCGTCTAGCCGGTTTATGTAATTCTTCTACTACCTGTTTCTTGATATCCGACATTTTAACTATTTTTTTTTTATAATATTATACCTAACGTTCTAAGTCTTTTTTCTATTTTCGAAATTTCTTTTTCAGAGCCGTCAGTTTCCAGTAATATTTTCAATTTTTCAACCAACTGATTCGGGTCCTCAAATCCTTTCCCTTTGATTTTGTCTTTAGGAGGGAAAAGTTTAGAAATTACCTTCCTATATTTTTGATTTCCTTTTTGAACATTTACGATCCCCGTAGAGCTATAATCTAATCTATGGGCATTAGTTTTCGTTAATAGCGTTTTGTATATGTGTTTATCATTTTCTGTTACTTCATCCATATCAGGGTTTTTTAAGAATAATAGCTGGGAAAGCCCTGGAGTAATTTTGTGTAGCGAGCCATCCACATCAAGCCAATCGTCACTAATGGTTATAACCGAGTCACCGAGAGTGAAATTTTCCCCGTTATAACATATTCCATAAATTTGATCCAGTTCCTCCGTTTGATTCGTAGTAAATTTAATTATATATTTCGTAGCCTCTTTACCAATCTGGTCTAAATAGCTATAAACTGTTTCTACTCCTTGAGGTGTTGACGCATGATGACTTATTTCTTCTAAAGGTGAAGTACTCTCATAGGTGGCAGATGTTGAAAAAATATCCAAAACATTGGGTCTGAGTCTTGAGGATGTGGTAATAGGGATAGGTGTGGAAAACTTGGGAGGAGTCTCGATTGACTCTTTGGGGAGTATGGTCAAAGTTTCTTCTTCTTTTTTTATGTTTGGTGGTTCATGGGCCGGTTCTCGAGGTAATACGATAGACTGAAGCAGTTGTATCAAAGGCTTATATTTTTCCTTCAAGTACTCTTCTCTCTCCTCTCTCTTACGTTTCAAATTCTTACATTTTTCACGAATGATATTACGAATTTCTTCGGTTTCTTTAGCTAGCGCATAAGATGTTGCTTCATCCATGACCAGAAGCTTACTGAAAGACTAGCGACTCCTAGATGATTATATATGTATCGAGCCCCTTACGATATCGACCATTGTTCAAATCGCGATCTTTATCAATTACCATGAACCCATAATTGGTCTTCCAACATTCCAAGCATAATTTTTTTAATTCAGGAAACGTCATATCAGAATTAACATGGTCTTCGTATATCCTTTTAGAACTGAGATTACCTTGTCTGAATAGTACAAGAAAGTTGGCGTTATCCCGAATCAATAGTTTCGGTACACGAGTATAGCTCTGACAGAGATAAAAGCTGTCAACGCTACTATGTCTACCCATGCAAAAGTAAGATCTCACTCGATCTTGTTTATCACAAGCAATATCATCGAAAATGAATACTGAATTTGGAGCAGCATTTTTCGGATCAGGAATATTAGTATTACTGTCGAATGGGTGGAATCCGACCCCTTCGATATTTGATAAAACATGAGCCAAATATTTATATTTTGGTTGATGAAGTGATTTACTAAAGAGATAAATATTCTCAAAATTTAATCCGTTAGAGTTATATAATAAACTCAACATTAGGTTCGTCTTACCACAGTTTGAAGGACCGCAAATTAAACATCGTATACTATTTGGGAACAACGAACCATGTTTAGAACCGGTACCTTCCTCACGAAGGTTAGCAACGTTCGCTATTTCGAAAGATGAGTGTTGCTTCAACAAACGCATGATGAAGACTGGAAGAATACAGTACTTCCGCTCTCTTATATTTCTCGTATGTGAGCAATATAGATCCCTTCACACTTTTTCACAGACTAAGGACTGTCAGGAACCCAAATGGTACCAACCATGTAGGTTCCTGGTGGTTTAAATATATTGCTCTGGTTTTACACTCAATTTTAAAAATAACTAAAAGTCGTAGTATTAAAAAAATAATGGATACAGCAATAAAATTAGGGGGGATAAAACTATGGATACATCGATAAAAAAGTAAAAATATTAAAAGAGGTAAAATAAATTACATAAAAAAAGTGTCTAAAAACAAATTTAGAAACACTGATTTCTAAAATCATAAAAACGACTGATAAAATCACCCTAAAAATATCTAAAATCATTAAAAAAGACGGATAAAATCAATCTAAACTCATTAAAAACATAAAAATTATACATCCAACCGATCCATTAATGGGTAGTGTTAAAATCATAAAATACCTCCTACCTGAAAGAGCAACAAATTTTACGAATAAAACAGTTTAAAATGTTTGAAAGAGGAGAGTTTAAGATCTATGAATAGTTCGCCACTCATATTCACACTGAACCGTTCGAGGCTCGAGAATGTTAAGCGGGTCGCGCTCTAACGTTCTCGGCTATCCCGGCCCCGAATCAAACACAAGTCCGTCTTTTTGAACCGTTACCGTTCGGCTCGAGAATGTTAAGCGGGTCGCGCTCTAACGTTCTCGGCTATCCCGGCCCCGAATCAAACACAAGTCCGTCTTTTTGAACCGTTACCGTTCGGCTCGAGAATGTTAAGCGGGTCGCGCTCTAACGTTCTCGGCTATCCCGGCCCCGAATCAAACACAAGTCCGTCTTTTTGAACCGTTACCGTTCGGCTCGAGAATGTTAAGCGGGTCGCGCTCTAACGTTCTCGGCTATCCCGGGGCCCGGCTCATACACATTCATAAGGCTTATGGGTCTCTCGACCGCGGCAGAGGCCTTGGTGAGGAACTATTCATCGAGCTTATAATGTCCAAATGCAGGGGTGCTCTCTCCATCTTCCATTATCACACGTTTATCGTCATTTGAACTAAGAGAAATTTTATTTATCTCAACTGTCTTAATTTCGTGACCTTTGGATATTATTTGTAACATTTTATGACGCAATGTTTTATGCTCTTTCAGGCAATTAATAAAATCAATAAAACCAATTTCTTTTTTAACGACCTTTCTACTTACCCCTTTAACTTTTTTTATAACTTTGTTTTTCATATATACATAATACATTTTTGGTCGGAGGCCAATAAAAGTTAAAATGAGGTCTCCTCTCGCCTCGTCCTTAAATTTCCCCATCACTTTTTTATTTTCGATTGAGTAGCAGGGGTGATCGGTTGGATAATTGGATGTATCCATATACTGTCTCATATTTAAAATATCATTTCATAAATTGTCGGTTTTTAAAGAATAAATAAGAGTCTGTATCCATGTAAAGTAATTTTATATTGGCATGATCATATTTAGGTAACATGACATCATAATGATGATGATACATAATTGTTTTAGAAATATCTAATATGGCCATGCCAACATATATTGGTTTGTCGAATTTAATTTTAGTTTTTTCCATATGTACGGCGGATAAATTTTCATTGCAGATGGTTCTATCTTTAATAATTTAATCTATTAATCTATATTTAAAACAATAGTTATCATAATTTTTGACATTGATACAAGTTTTCTTCTATTTTAGATGATAATTGTATTTAAGTGCTACCTCTTAAGGGTTTAAATTGATTGACTTTTAATCTTAGGCCGTCGATAGCGTAGAGTCGCCAGCCGCTCTTCTTAAGTTCACATTCGCTTAGCTCGGTTTCTATCTTTTTAAAAAAACCATCAATTACTTTATTTATATCTGTCTCTTTTAAAATTGTTGTGTTTGAAGTTTTAAAAGCGACGTCGATCGTTTCCCCTAACTAATTTACCATTATACTGTCTACCCATATGTTTACTTTTATCGCGTTATGCTGAAGGAGGCAAGCGTTTATTTTATTAAAAGTGTGATTTCTAATACTATTAAAAAACATAGGCATGTCGTAATTTTCTTTGCTACATATAAAATAGGACTTCAACCTCCCCCCAAAAGCTGTTTCATACTCGGTGAAACCTACATCATCAGGTTTAAGAGCTAACAGGTCCTGCCGTTGAGGTTCTCTTTTAAATTTTTTTAGAGGGGGTTCGTTTTTACAAAATTGCTGATGTCTAAAATAATTATGTAAATTCGTAAAAGTTGTTTGACAAAAACGGCAGGACCTGCTAAAATCAACTTTGCACTTAATTTCATGGCTTAACCTGTTATCTTTTCGTGTAAACACCTGTCCACATTTACCACAGATCAAATCAAACTTTTTATCAAAATCATCTACTCGAGACAAGTGTTTACACGAAGGTTCGTGTCTTAAACGATGGTATTCACTATTAACAGATTTCCCGCAATATGAGCAAATAAAATTTATATTGCGGGAGAATTCTTGCGTTTGTGTGGAATCCCCACAAACAGCCTCGTGTCGTAAACGATTACATGATTTTGTAAAAACTTTTCCACATTTAGCACAGACGTACGAGGCTGCTGGTGTGAATTCCTGATACACGGTGGGCCAGACCCCCTTACCGTGCACCCCCCCCACATCCCTATAAATTGCATATCGTTGTGTTCCTTGTGAAAAAAGATTAAGAAAAAGCCAATGTTCCCAGAAAAAAAAGTGGCCGCACTAACCGAAAATGGCGTTCAAACATGGTGGAATGACGACTTTGATTTTAGTTAGTTTTTTTATTACTGACATTCACCATTATGCTTAATTTCGCCATAACTGGTATTTTATTAAAGCTAGATTGTTCTAGATTCAGAATAAATAAACAAACGTTCTAAAATAATTAGTCTTGACAACATAAAATACATTTAAAGTCAATTTTTTCAAGTCTCTCGCGTAAAAGTTAAAATTCCAAGTTAATTTGTGATAAAACGGCCATCGTTAACGAAAAACACCCTGAAATAAAACATCTGGAGCAATTATTCTTCTTTAAAAATCAGTGATCAAATTTCAAAAAATATCAATTAGTTTCATAGAAAACGGACCTACAAGGCGAAAAGGCGCCGGTGACTCGGGCGCATCCAGTCCTCTGCCACATCGTTCAGTTCTCATACATCATATAATTACAGCGGGTTTAGGATATTATTTTGAATGTATAATCAAGCCTATGTAACTGCAAGTTTTTAATTTACAGAAATAATTAATATAACCTTTATTTA